>CM066250.1:2622044-2777044 GCA_033675135.1 Frankliniella intonsa
CCCCGCCACGCCCCGCCACGCCCCGCCACGCCCCGCCACGCCCCGCCACGCCACGCTGCGTTAGAGTGAAACCGGCAAATTTCCCTGTGAATGGCTGATTGTAGGGTTTGGGGCTGGGCCGGGCGGCCGGGCCAGCTGCAGAGCGAAAGTCTGGCGGGGTGGGGCTGGGCCTGGGCGGCATGGGCCTGGGCGGCATGGGCCTGGGCGGCAGAGCTCTGCTGTGTCTCTGCGGCTCTTCGCTCTCCTCCTCTACTTAATGCGTGCTTAAATGAAGGTGGTTTCAGTCCAGCAACACTGTTAAAATTTGTTGTAAAATAACAGGAAAAATTTAGAAGATTTTCTCTGTTAAATCGATAAACAGATTTTTCCTGTAGATTGATGGACAAATTAGTAGAATAACAAGAAAAGTCGCAAAACAAACGATAAAGTTTGTTAAGTTACAGGTTTCTTGTGTAAAGTCACAGAATTTTTTTGTAAATGTACGGGAATAAAAAGTAAATTCACAAATAAACTCTGTAAAAGAACAAATATTTAGTTCGTTTACCAAAATTCACAGAGATTACTTGTTAATTTACAAAAGAAATTTTTTACAGTGAATTTTTTTTATACGTTACTGACAGAAAATTTGAGCACATACAGAGTTACCATACTCGTCGCAATAACGTTGCGTGTTATTTTTTAATAGGTTGTGTGGGCTTTCCCTATGTATGCTTATTCATGACTTTTAATTTTTTTCGAAGTGTAACGCTCACCTGCCGATAGGAAGGGGGCACGTCTACCGTAACCTTTCATTCCGTGTCCGCGGTGTCCTCCTGACGGGGAGTGGCGAAAGGAAAAGAGAAGGGGGGGGGGGGCAGGAAAAGTCATGACTTGCAAGATGTTCGTGGTGCAGAGTGCGGCGTAAGCCCCGAGGGAGTCGAGAACAGAGAGAGAGAGGCGGGAGTGTGCGGTGTGAGAGAGACAGAGAGAGAGAGAGAGAAGATCCCGTGATAAATCGATGCGTGGTTAGCATCAGGTGATTTCTTTCGCTGGAGATGACACCGATACCCAGAAACGATCTTGGCGCGGGCCCGGGCCTGGCGCGCTGTGGCCCCGCGGGCTGGAGCCAGTGCTGGGCGCCGCCCGTCCCGCCCCGCCCCGCCCCGCCCCACCCCGCCCCGCCCCACCCCGCCCCGCCCCGCCCCGCCCCGCCCTGCCACATCTAGAATGAATGGGACGGGTCGAGAGAGGAGAGGACTACTCTCCCCGGTAAAGTTTCGATCTTGCATTTTACACTGCAATCCCTGACCCTTTTCCTATAGCAGGGCTTACTTCCTGTAACTTCTTGTTGTTTTCTTTTTCTTTCTGCTTATTATTTAATAAATGACCCAAAGGTTTGTCGGATGGAAGACGACCCAGTAGATGCTCTGGTGGACATGAATAAGAAGGTTTTGCCTTTGGTGTTGTTCCGCCTGCACTCTGCTGGACGTTGGTATAGGCGGGCGTAAGGCACGAGGGGTGGTCCATCACTCGGTTCAGGAGCGTACACACGATTACCGATTACCAGTGATTACCAACATTTCTCAGTAAAACATTTAAAGAAACGTTAAAAACTTATGCCATTTCTTTGCACATTTCCATGAGGGGAAATCCCGAAACAGCGTGAATAACAACAAAAAGAGAAATTTTTGGTTTGTGATTACCGTAGTGATTACCAGACAAAGTGTACACATGATTACCAGAGTGGTGGACCCCTCATCGGGCTCGCAGCAGAAGGGCTTTGTGGTTGTGATAGCAGTACGGCACTGCTCCGTTAGGCCCGCTTTATCTCAATTTATTTAGGAGTGTTGAGGCAGAGCCCTGCCGCGCCGGCGCTGGCCTGGCCCTGCCTGGCCCTGCCTGGTCTGAACCTGGACTATCAAGTCAGCCGGCCGCAGACGCGTGTGCTAGATAGGTGACAAATAGTCTGTATTCGAGAGGGAAACGACGTTTCGGTGTCAGCAGCCGGATTACCCCGAGGGGGCCACCACTCCTGTAATCCTGTGTACACATTAGCCTGTAATCCACGTGTAATCCCCCTTTAATTCCTTGTCAAAGTACGCAAAATATTTAATATATCATAAAATTTAACGATTTAGCACCTAAAATCATGTATGTAATCATGTGTAATCCATGTAATCTCGTAATCCTGTGTACGTCCGTCAACAGAGTGGTGGCCCCCTCGGATTACCCCGTATAACCTATATAGCCCCGCATTACCTGGAATACCCCTCGGATACCCATCGGTTTTCATTTTTTTTAAATTGCATATAAATTACCTTAAATGCGACCCAAGTTTCCTCGGATTTACCACCAGTATTCCAATCGGGCTATATCAGCCGGCTTACCTAAGTCGTTCCCCCCTCACCGTCCCAAAAATTTCCCCAAGTTTTGTGCTACCCGATTGCCTACACCCATAAAAGCGTGTTCTTGGATCATGCGCATTGTACTTTGAATCGAGTGCAATGTACTTACTGGATCAAGTACCAATGTTCTTGAGCGTGTGGGCTCGAATCAGCCCCGATTCGTTCTCAAGTTGCTCCCCTTCGCGCTCAAAATGAGACATATATTCTTGATTTAAGGCTAAGTTGGGTTTGGTTTAAGCACCAAATTCTACTTGAGCCAGTCAAGAACACGCTTCTCTGAGTGTATGACGCCAGGGGTCGGGGACTCTGCCTCGTGTTGCGCCACGCAGCGCCGTATGGCGGTGAGCAGCGCCTGCGCGTGGGGCGGGGCGGGGCGGGGCGCTTGTTGTCGCCGTTTAATATCACTTTGCGCTAACGCCCCAGTCACGACGCGTTGCCGGGGCGGGGCGGGGCGGGGCGGGGCGGCAGTGTCCCCGCGGTGAGTACGGCGCCAATGACTCAATGTGCCGCTCATCAGGGAAGACTGCCGCCCGCCTGCACCACGCGCTCCGGCCCGCCCGCCCCGCCTATTTACGAAAACCAGTTTTTACAGTTTCACTTTTTAAATGAATCTATCTCTGCTAGAGGCTGTGCATGTTTGTGTGTCTCGCGGTTAGTTTGCTCGCGGGGATACTCGCCGCGCGGCGCCTGACGGCCTCCGTCCGTCTCGTGTCCACTCCTAGGCTCCTGCTCGCATGACGGCGCAGCAGCAGCAGCAGCAGCCAGCTCCCATGCGAATGAGAAGTAGGCCGCCTGAGAGGAGTGCGCAAGGGAGTGGCAACAGAGCCGCGCGGTGCATCCTGCTGCCCTGCAGGCCTGCAGGCCTGCTGCAGGCGACACAGCGTACTCTCCCTCGCCTCGGCCGGATGAATGGATGGGAGCGATGCGGCGGGATGGTTCCTGCCGGCCGTCATAGCGGAGTGAGTGAGTGAGTGAGTGAGTGAGTGAGTGAGTGAGTGAGTGAGTGAGTGAGTGAGTGAGTGTGTTTTCCCCCACATTTGCAAGTCCATACTCTTCCACGGCGAGAGAGCGGCACAATCTGTGGCAAGCTCCCCCGCCCCGCCCCGCCCCGCCCCGCCCTGCCCCGCTGATCCGCTGGCTGTGTCCTGCTGGCCGGCCGCCGGCTGGCCCGCTGTCGGCCGCTGCTATTCTGCGGTCCAACGGTTGTGCGGTGGTGACCGAGGGACACTCATTACGTACATGGTCATCTCTGTAATTGTTTTTGTACTCCGCTGTGCCACAAAGCTTATACGGTATTTTCCCCCCTCTCTTGCGAGTATCAGTAGTAGAGTGTGGCGTGCCCTGTTTTAGGGGAGCGCACACTGGAAGTCTCACGGTGTAAATGTCGCGCGTATACTTGTAGGTGTGTGTATTTTCTTCCAAAAACATCTGTTATACATTTTTGGAAAATGTCACGACGAGGGGGAATTCACTTCCGTAATACACTGTACACCTGATCCATGTATTACTTCGTAATACACGTAATGTAATACCGAAAAGCACGAGAATATGCTCTAAAGTGATTACATCTTGAGTAATACAGGTGTAATACAGGTGTAATACCGTGTAATACCGAGTAGTCTGTATAAGTTTTCCGATGTGAATTCCCCGTCGTGTTACGATATGATCCCGGGTAACCGAAAGAATGCAACACAACGGGATTAACTTTTCTTACAGTTGCCCTTCGCTTGCTAGGTCAGCGGGACGCCTTTTCAAACAGCAAGTGCGGCCGCGACCCGCCCCTCTCAATATTTGGACAAGGAGGCTCTTTGAACCGAGTTTTACTAGACATTTTCTTCTTCTTCTTGTTCGTTGTCATGACAACACTGCAGTGTTGCCCCGGCCCGGCCCGGCGGCGAGTCTGTTGATGTTTGAGCCTTGTATCCAGGTCTCGGAGTGGCGAGGAGGTGAGCCTTTCTCGCGTCGAGTTTATTTAACGGACCGCGGGGCGGGGCGGGGCGGGCCACTCCCCGCCACGCCGCATCCAAGTCCCTGCTCCGCGCTGGCTGGCTCTGAGCCGAGCCGAGCCGAGCCGAGCCGAGCCGAGCCGAGCCGAGCCGAGCCGAGCCGAGCCGAGCCACTCCGCGGTGTGGCACGGTTTCATTTTTACGTCTCACAGACGATCGGTGCGCGAGCGAACTCTTAGTCTGTAACGGCGCCTGCTTATTCCTCTTGAAACAGGCCGCCTGTTAACAGTGAGTACACACCGGTAGTGCGAGGCTGCTTCACGCCAGATGTGTATAGCAATGTTATCGCAAGTGTGTAGCAGTCGCACACTTGAGTTGCAGTGTAGTGGAGTGTCGTTATCCGAAGGGGATATCAGCCGTGAGAAAGTCCTAACCTTTCACACGTGTCGCAGGTGAATATTTTAGTGGATGCGACGCGTAATTGTCTGCGCTCGGCGTGGATTTTTTTCCCATCTTAACGCCGCGTTATAAATTTGCAAACGCGTCGCTTGTAAAAAAAAAAAGAAGAAGAAATAAATCGATGATCTAATCTCTAATCGTGGAGGGGAGAAAATTACCGTGGCGTGGCACCCGCTGGTGGCACAAGGCAGAAAACAATTGTGCTTAAGTATGGCTGCTTAACACGTGACCACAATGTTGCGACGGCCTAAAAAACCCTAAAATCAGTCCCGCACTCAACGTGTTAAAAGTCCTGCAATGCTCATGCACAACATATAAGGGTTTCGTGTGCGGGCTGCGCCGGCCTGATGCGTGTGCAGCTGCGGGTGCGCTCGCGAGTACCACCGGGCGGGGCGGGGCGGGGCGGGGCGGGGCGGGGGGGCGGGAGCCACTTATCCGCATATTTGTGTCCAGTGGCGCGGTGGGGTGGGGTGGTCCCGTCCGAGCTGACGGCGCCCGCCGCCTGGAGAAAGTAATGTGGAAAATGGCCTCGCACCAAAAAGTGAGCGCGTCTGTGACGATGTCACGTCGATGTCACGCTCGTCTCGTCTCGCCCCGCCCCGCCCCGCCCCGCCCCGCCCCGCCCCGCCCCGCCCCGCCCCGCCCCGCCCCGCCCCGCCCCGCCCCGCCGCGCCCCGCCCCGCCCCGTCCGCCCCGCACGGACACGCGTAACAGCGTCACCGTCCCGCGCGGCGGGAAAAGCGGACTCGGCTTGAAGGTGTTGAATGCGCCGTAGCGTGCTGAGTGCTGACGCTCAACTTGTGTGTTCCCATTAGTGACAGTATTTACTGTTAAACCAAGTGTTCAACTGCTCAACACCTGTATGTGTGCAACTTCCAGCCTCGCACGCGCAACAGTTGTGCACTTGCAAGTGTTCAACTGCCCCGTGCAACACCATCCTTGTTGAACACTTGCAAGTGCACAATTGTCAAGTTAAACACTTAGATGTGTACAACTGGCAAGTTTGACACTTGCAATCGCATAACTGCCGAGACGCACACTTGCGCGTGCTAGGCTGGAAGTTGCACACACACTGTTATAAAATACTGCAATTTAACAACAGTGTGGAACTGTTATTTCTAAACACAATAGAAAACTGTTAAAATTTATTGTACATTGTAGGGTACATCGAGCTGAATGTACAATGTCTCACTGTTAATTTCAAGTACAATAACGGTTTGTACGGTACATATTGACGGTATTTTTTACAGTGCATACAAGTGTTGAGCAGTTGAACACTTGGTTGAACAGTGTCCCGGCGTATTTAAATCATCACTGCTCCGTTGTAATGGACAATTAGAGTAATGACAGGATTTTTCTTTTTTTAAGTATTTAAGAGGCGCATTTCTCTTCTCTCCTCGCAGAGCAAAAAAATTTCCGGGAAGTTCCCGGTTCAATCCGGAAAGTTAATTTTCCGCATGCTGGAAATACAATAACATGCATGGATATGTCGAGAAATAGCATCGGGAAAATTGCTTTCCGGATTCAACCGGGAACTTCCCGGAAAAATTTTTGCTGTGCGTGAAAGGTGTTTGGATGTCCCGATGGGCTGGTCCGAGTGGCGGAACACGAGGAGGGGATGGGAGGGGAGGGGAGGCGAGGGGAGGGTTGTGTGCGATGACTTCCTAGCTGCGGGCTGATATTCGTCCGCGTAACGCGACGGTCCCGGAGAGGACAATGTTGAATTAAATAAAATAGAGAGGAGGAGAGAGAGAGAGAGCGAGAGAGAGAGAGAGAGAGAGAGAGAGAGAGAGAGAGAGAGAGAGAGAGAGAGAGAGAGTAGACGCACAGTGCGGCTGCGCGTGATGCAACAAAGGCCGGTGATCACGCCCTGGGCCCCCGGGGCCGGCGGGGCGGGGGTCCCCCTGCGTCCCCCACTCCTCTCCCTTTCTCCTTTCTCTCTCCCCTCCCCTCCTGCCGCCTCTTTCGCCGCGCGCCGCCCCGCCGCCGTACAATGTCAAGGTGGTCCGGGAGCCCCCCCACCCCCTTCCCCCCCTCCCGGGGCCAACGATCCTCTTGGTCCGGCCCGGCCCGGCCGCGCCGGCTCCCCAATGTGTTTTCATTTGAGTCGGAGAACGGTCCCACAGGTGCACGTGCCGGCAGTGAACAAGGAGTCAAGTGTGTTGCTGTCATTGGTTGATTTATTGCCCCGGTGATTCACTCTCACTGTGAAAAATATATCTGTAAGTTTACGACTTTTTTCATAATTTGTGATTCACAAACGGTGTTGTAACTTTACGATCGAAATCGTAAATTTACGAAAGCCCTTTTGTGCTCGTTTAAGATGTACAAGTCGATACCAAGTGTCCTTAAAATCTTGTAATTTTACAATTTAATATCGTAACTTTACGACATTTCTCATGGAAAATTTTCCCGTAACTCTTACAAATATTTCTCACAGTGCTTATTTAAGAAGATTTTATGGTTATAGGGTGTTTTATTTTTCAACATTGAAAAAGTTTAGTGTGTTATCTGTAGTGGAGCAGATAACCAAATGCGTCCTCGTGTGCTAATCTGGTTCCTCTCTGCTCCCCCAGGCTTTCACCATGAGGAGGGCGCGGCTCTTAGTCATCTCTGCCGCGTTTCTCGTCCTTAACCTACAGGTGAGTCCACTGAAAAAAAATAATTATCATTACTTGGAATGAAGTCAAATTTTAATATAGTATCGGAGACCTAAACGCACGCGCCCCGGCGAGTACACTTTCAAAAATACCGTCAATATGAACCGTACAAACTGGTATTGTACTTGAAAATAACAGTTAAACACTGTACAGTTAGCTCGTTTACCTTACAATTTACAATAAATTTGAACAGTTAAATTTTTCTATCGAGTTTAGAAAAACCGGTTCCACGCTGTTGTTAAATTGTGGTATTTTGTAACAGTGTATTATACCTGCACTAGCAGTGGTTGCGACTTACGCATTTAGCTGTAAAGTACTTTAACTTCAAAGGGAGGCACTGCGTTTTGCAGAGTACCTCCCACGCCTGCCCCTCTCACCCGCTGGCCTTCCCTTACACCGGATGGCCGCTCAGCCGCAGCAAGTTGTTTTTCCCCCCCTTTTTTTAAATTTTCTTTTTGTTGTTGTCGGTCGATTGTTACAACGGTACCGTTATAGGATATTGCGTCATGGCAAAGTCCCCCGCCTTTACCCGTCCCTTTCGCCAGACGCTAGCAGCCCGACTCATGCCTTCCAAGTATTTTTCCGTCAGGCCAGGCCGGCCCGGCCGGGCCCCCTGACTTTCCTCTTTGGCGTGTTACACCGCGCCGGGTGCGCACGCGCAGGTGTGTGTGTGTGTGTGTGGGGGGGGGGGGGCCTTTCCGCGGCAGGCCGGGCACTCGCACAGCGCCCACACACTAAACCCTTATGCACTTTGTCGTGCATGAGCCTTGCAGGATTTTAAGCAGCCATAACTATGCACAATTTTTTAGACAGTCCCCAGTAGGACTGGCTTTACCCGAAGGTAAAGGTACCAGTTAAAGCCAGCCAGCCAGTCCAGTTAAAGTTGCCAGTTAAAGCCAGCCAGTCAGTCCAGCCCAGCCAGTCAGCCAGCCCAGCCAAAATATTCCTAGGGGAGACCGTGGTGTGGCAGGAATGCGTGTCCGGAATGCGTCTGACACAAAGGGCATGCCGCCATGTAAACATCATAAACACGCGCCACTTGAGAAGGGCCTTCGCGCTCCAGCCGCCTGGCCTAGTACCGATTTTAACTTTAGCGGGTATTGCCTTTTGAAGCGATTTGATACCAAATTCTGGTTTTATGCATAACTATGCTTACTCTAGAAAAACAAAGGTAGGACATAACACCATTTTAGGGGTGCTACTCGTAATAGTGGCTTTACCAAGGCATTATTCAAACAGCACCCCTACAGAGGCACTAATTTGACCGAAAGGTGCTATATTTTAGTGCCTTTGGACACAATCGCGCCTTTCTAAAGGCACTAGAGAAAAGAACCTTTTAAAGGCATTAGATCGCACCTTTGTTTCCAGTGTAACTCTGTCCCTTAGGCACAAAATTTGTGCATAATTATGTACAGTGTGTGCATAGCTATGCATAAAATGTTATGCATAACCATGGTTGTTTATAATCGTGCATAAGGATTCAAAAATCATGCATAAGAGGGTTTAGTGTGCACCGTGACGCCTCACGTGTGGGTAGGCAACCCACCGCTGCGCGTACGATGCTGTATAAGCAGCTGCCCCCCCCCCCCCTCTCTCTCTCTCTCTCTCTCTCTCTCTCTTGAGAAAGCCCGCGAAAGCGTACCCTTACTAGTCACCCCAATATTTTTACAAATTATTAGTGAAATAAGTGAAAAAGCCGTTTGAATCTACAAAAAGTGAGCAAAACTAACAGTGTGCCATCAGTGAAGTGGATTACTTTAAGTAGAAACGCCACAGAAAATCTACGAGGAAGCAAAATGTTGGGGCCGCCCAGGTCCTAACCTCGCTGTGACTACGAAACTAGAAACATTCAAGAATTATCCAAGAAAATGTTGTGTCATGACTCGCTATCGTATTCCAGTGTGCTTCAAATTAACTCAGCCACGATGAGCAAGTTTTCTGAAAACTCAAAATTTCAAACCGAACAACAACATAACCTCGAATCAACAACCTCAGTGCAAAACCTTACCCCGTCAAGAAAACTATCAGTGGTGCTAGAGAATACTCAAGATATTAATCAAGATCACCTACTACGTGCTGCAGCCGACCTTGTCGGTGGTAAGAACATTATTTATGCGTCCAAACTCAGTGGTGGCCGATTTTGCCTCTACCTCTCCTGCGAATCCGCCGTCACAACACTCTGCGACCGCGGAGGTCTCCACATCGACGACAATTTCTTACCGTGTCGTAAGTACGCCTCCGAAGCAACCAAATTCCTAATCTCCAACTGCCCACCAGAAATGCCTGATGACGCCCTACTATACCTTCTTAAACCATACGGCAAACCAGTCTCGACGCCAACCAGACTTTGTGTCAACACCATCCACGACGACCTCAAGCACGTAAGAACCTGGAAAAGATCGCTCTACATGGACATCCCGAAGAAAGCCCCGCCGTGCCCAGAAGTACTTCATTTCACAAGTGCAGAAGGATCAAAACATACACTATACATAACACACCCAAACCTTTGCAGTTTCTGCAGAAGCTCAACTCACACAGCCGACAATTGCAAGAAAAAACAACCAACACATGAAGACATCCCAGCCTACACCCCAGCCCCATCACTGCGACTCGCCCAAGTAAGAAATCCACCATCAACCAACCAAACCCTAACAAATCTATGCTCCCCAAAAATTTCAAGCAAAGAAGACAACACAACCCTAACCTCAAACCCCGCCCGCCCCCCTGCCTCCCTCCCCGCCAGCACAGCTGCTCCGCCCTCCCGCCCCTCCCCCCCTCCACTCACCCAAACCCCCCAACATCAACCAGCTGTTGTAACCCATGACTCTACCAAACATTCATCTATCCTTAAAGCCCAGTCAAACCCAAACCCAAAAACCACAATAAATCCAGAACAATTATCTGTCTCAAAATCCCTCTCAAACCTAGAATCCTCCCATGCTTCAAAGAAAAGACTCCTTTCCCCAGAATCACCCATGTCTGTGACACCCAAACTCCAAAAACAATCCTTACCTAGTTATATTGCAATTTCTTCCTCTCCATATGAAAAATCAGAAACTAGCCAAGAATTTTCTGAAATTGAGACTATGTGTTCTTCAATTACATTTAATGATAAACTGCCAGAACAATTCTTTTTAGAAATCATTAATCGCTGTCAGAAGGATAGGGCTAATATAAGAAGAGTAGTGTACAAATTCACAAATATTTTCAAATGCAATGTAGACATAGCAGAACTACTAAACAAATTAAATGAAGTCTCTCTCTTATGTCCAAACAATAATCTCCTTAAAAATATTATTATTAATGCCTCACATGCATTTAATGCTAAGCCAACAAATGTATAATCTCACCAATTAATTTTATTCTATGTATAAAAAAAAAATTACCCTTATCCCTCACTTAGAAACAAAATTGTATTTTTCTATTAGCTTTGCTGCTTTTTTAAATTACACCGTTAGACACAAACAAGCAGCACTGCATGCTCGCTGCCTCGACAGCTATTTGTACCATAGAAACATCCCTCCATTTGGCCCTTTTTGTCAACAAAAATCCCCCAATAAATCCTTGTAAAAACTAAAAACTAAACTCTCTCTCTCTCTCTCTCTCTCTCTCTCTCTCTCTCTCTCTCTATCTGTTTGGACTAGATCCCCGCAGGCCTGCTGCGCCTGCAGCAGCAGCAGCAGGCCCCGCCCGTCTCGTCCCGTCCCCGACACGCCGCTCCCCTCCGCCTTTCTCTGAGCGTCAAACCCGCTCCTTTTCACTGCGATGCGATGCGATGGCCGGCGGGGCGGGGCGGGGCGGGGCGGGGCGGGGCGGGGCGGGCCGGTCGTATCGACACGACTCGTCAGTGACAGCCATGGCGCCTTCCTTTCTCCTCCCACCCCCTTCTGGAAATGAAAGTGTGAGGCAGTCTCACACCTATTGGTGCGAGGGCAAAATGTCTCACGCCATTCAGCTCGATTTTTGTGGGGGATTAAAAACGTCTGCATTTTTTCTTATATTCATATTTGTTTGTTGAAAGGGCTTTCAATCGAGCAACCATGTGATGGGTCTGAGGCTGATGGCAGACGCAAGTACCTGCCGCTTTGTTTATTTTAAGTGGGACGCGGGAAAAACTGCGTCTTGGTTTTCAAGACGCCACGGTTTTCTTATGGAGAAAATGCATTGCAGCGTCTTGGTTTTTCCAAAACGTCTTGAAAACCAAGACGTGGTTTTTACCGTGGACAGAGGCCGGGGAGAAAATGATTTCAGACCCATCACATGGTAGCTTGTTTGAAAAGCTCTTTCGACGAAGAATATGAATATAAGAGAAGATGCGAACATTTTTAATTCACCGCCAAAGTCGAGGTCACTGGTGTGAGACGTTTTGGTCTCGCACCAAAAGGTCGTGTGAGACTGTCTCACACTGTTAAACCAAGTGTGCAACTGTTCAACACTTGTAAGTGTTGAAAGCCCACTCTAACACGTTCAAATGCGCAACTTGACAATAGTTCAATTTTAAGTGTCAAACTTGCTGGTTCTACACTTGTAAGTGTTCAACTCGACAGTTGTGCACTTGCATCTGTTCGACAAGGGAAGTGTTGCACGGGACAGTTTTACACTTCCAAGTGCACAACTGTCGACTTGAACACTTACAAACGTACAACTGGCGAGCTTGACACTTACAAGTGTACAACTGGCGAGTTACACACTTGCACGTGTCAGACTGAAAGTTGCACACTTACAAGTGTTGAACAGTTGCACACTTACTTTGACAGTGCTCACTTGGATTTCCAGAGCCACCTCGCCCCGCCCCGCCCCGCCTCGCCTCTCACTGCTTCATTTTACTTTTCATAAAATTATCCCTCCTCGCCGCCCTCCCTCCGCCCTGCCCGTCGCGCGCCGCTGTGTCCGGCCCGGTGCGGCCGGAACCTTGAGAGACCCGTTGGAGCCCTTGGACGGGACGGGACGGCGACCTTGACGGTACGGTCACGGCCGGCTGGACTCGGCCCTGGTGCTGCCTGGTCGCGGACAGTTGGCCTCCGGTCCTGGCCTGCCTCGCCTCGGGCCGCCTGCCTGGCCCTGGCCTGGGGGCGACGCGGCGCCTTTTGGAGCGACCACTTTCGGTTGTGGCGGTATCCCTGAGTGAGCGCACAACGGTCGGGCCGGGCCGGGCCGGGCCGGGCCGGGCGGGAAATGTGCGGAACGGCAACTGGGATGATGGCGGCAGGTGGCACGGCGGCGGCGGCGCTCTCGAACGGGTGTCCGAAAGCGATCCCCGCTGGGCAGGGCAGGGCAGGGCAGGGCAGGGCAGGTTGTGAGCGAGAGTGATGGATGGATGGATGGATGGATGGATGGATGGATGGATGGATGGATGGATGGATGGATGAATGGATGCCCAAACCGTGTGCCTTTTTATTTTTTCATTCCTCCTCTTCTTCCTCTTCCTCCTCTCCCTTGTACTCTCACTCGAGGGGGTATTTTTACTCCGGATTTTCGTGTACAACGAAATGCGCGTAGGCGGGTTACTACGTTATTAATACGCGCATACTACGTGTTATTACCAGGGGTCCGTAACTTAACACGAGTGCGCTTATAACGTTATTTAACACGTTAAAGTTATAACTTTTAACACATGGGCCACTGACGAAAGGTTAAGTTATGGACTAAGTGTGTCGGATAGAAGGTGGACGTTCACCAGCTTGATTTTCGACAGCCGATATAACGTTATAACTCTAACTTTTAATAAAAATTCGAAACGTTATGATATAGTAACTAACGCAAAGCAAAGTTATGTTAAGTTACGGACCCCTGGTTATTACGGGGTGATTACGCCTCATTACGCGTTATCACGCTCGTATTACGCGCCAACTACGCGTACTTTTAGCTTTTTTCGCGTTATTACGTATTATTACGCACCAGGGTGTCCAACGAATGACGCGAGTAAAAACCCCCTCGCTCTCACGCTCCTCTGCTGACATCTCTTCCCGTTGGACGGCGCGCGCGGGGCGGGCCGCCTAGTGCAGCCGGGGCGGGCAGGCCCGCCGCACACCCGCGCCGCACGGTTGCCTACCCTCCCGGCGCTAGACTGACGCGACGGTCTCCACGTCGCGAATGACGATAGGGATTTCGCCGCCAGCTTGGAATGTTGTCTCATGCAAACAGAGCGAGTGCGGCCGTACGGCCCGGCCCGGCGAGGCGGTTCCCCGTACCGTCTTCACCTGCTGCGCTGCCCTGGCCCTGCCGCGCGCCCATGTTGCTGCCATGTTATTTTTCGAGACGTTGTCCTTCGCGTTCCTGGAACACCTTCCTGGACGACGCCTGAGGCCTCGGGGCGGGGCGGGGCGGTGCGGGGTGAGGGCGGGGCGGGGCGGGGGGGTTACAGCCGGTGCATCCAGTCGTCCGGCGGGGCGCGGCTGGGCGGTGGAGCGGGGCGGGGCGGGGCGAGGCCAGTCACCCATTCTACTTTCTCCCGGACCAGCAGCCCGGCCCGGCCCGGCCCACTCACTACACCCAGTGACTGAGTGCCCCTCCCGCCCCCCCTCCCCCCCTCCCTCTCCGCCGCGCCGGCCGCCCAGCCGGAGCCAAAGACCTCCGGAGCGCAGCGCAGCGCGGCGGGGCTGGGCGGGGCGTCACTGACCAGATGATTGCCCCTCCCCTCCCCTCTCCTCCCCTCCCCTCCCCCCTCCCCCCCTCCCCCCCCCTCCCCTCCCCTCCCCTCCCCGTCGCCCCATGCTCTCTCCTCCACTCGCCCTGGACCCGGTGCACGTGCTTGTCCAACGTGTTAATTTGTTCACTGTTAATGAGGCGGCCTCCTCTCCTCCCCCCTCTCTCTCTCTCTCTCTCTCTCTCTCTCTCTCTCTCTCTCTCTCTCTCTCTCTCTCTCTCTCTCTCTCTCTCTCTCTCTCCCCCTCTCTCCCTCTCACTCACACTCTCTCGCGGCCCCTCACCATCTCACTTCTTGTTTCTCTCTACTCTACCTCTGTCAGCTTTACCGGAATCAGCCCCCGTTCCCACTGCTTTTTTTTTCTCTCCGTCTCGCGCCTGTTTTATTTTCGGCCGGTGCGAGAGGCCGTGGCTCCTCCACACTGCCTGACGTGACGTCGCCGCGGGGCGGGGCGGGGCGGGGCGGGGCGGGGCGGGGTGGGGCGGGGCGGGCGGGGCGGGGCTGCCCTGCCCAGCTCGATCTTACTTTCGCTGAGACCTGTTGAGATCTCGCAGCGCTGCGCAGCGCCTCGCCTCGCCTCGCCCCGGGCCGGGCCGGGCCGGCGCGGCGTGCGGAGGGCTTTGGGAAAGGGGACCACCTGCGCCAGAGGACCGCGCCGCGCCGCCCCGCCCCGCCAGAGCACCTCGGAAAGGAACCCGCTCTCTGGCACGCGAGCCACCCCGCCCCGCCCCACCACGCCCCGCCCCACCCCGCCCCACCTCGCCCCACCTCGCCCGCACGCGTTGCACCGTGTACTACAGTAGCGCTGTGTCCGGCCCGCACTAGAAATCACAAGAGCGTCATTTACCTCCTCTTGTGTCGGGGGCGACAAAGCATCCATCACTTAATGAGCGAATGCGACCGTCGTGTTCGCTTGTACCGGGTGTTTCTTTGAATGCGTAACAGTGTTGCGGTTTTGCCTACCCTTTTCGCCCGTAAGGCGCCATCGCCCCTGCAGCGCTGGTGGGTATGCAATCCCGCATCACGGTTACGCATTCAAAGAAACACCCGGTACATAAGGAAATAGCCACGACTTGCACGCTCCCACCTTTTTCAAGTGTGTGAATAATTTTTGTCGTAGTAGTTTACAATAAGTTGGAATCACGCACCTGCAAGTGATTGTATACGAAAACCCCGCACCCTCGTATTTCCAGTGCATCTGCAGGTGGGGGTGGTGGTGGTGGTGCAGTAGCCTCACCTGGAGCGCCACCTGCAGATGTACCGGGCGTTTCATAATAGACGCAGGTGCGGGCGGGTTTGCCTACCCGATCTCCCCGTAAGGCGCCATAGCCCCTTGGGTCTTTTATGAAACGCCCGGTAGGTGCGGTGCGAAAACATTTTCCCTTTTCTTTCCGGTACCTTTAGTTTTCTTCCCCCTCTGTTTCATTTCCCCGTCGAGTATGCGCGGATGCGTCTCTCCACTGACACGCCCGTCTTAAAAATACCTGCCATACGTGTGTGCTCACGCGCAGGTGTGTGTGTGTGTGTGTGCGTGTGCCTGTACACACGACACCGAGACGAGAGGAAGCCGGAGAGGCGAGGCCGGGCGGGGCGGGGCGGGGCGGGGCGAGGCGGGGCGGGGCGGGGGAGCCCTGAGGCGGACCAAGCCGGCGGTAGCGTCAGTGACCCACTTTCCACACACAAACACGTTCACACACTCTAACACGTCGAGCGGGGCGGGGCGGGGCGGGGCGGGCGAGTAGAGAGGAGGAGGCCTAGACTCTCATGAATAACAGATACCAGGGCAGGGCGGCCCTCTGCCCGGCGGGGCGGGGCGGGGCGGGGCGGGGCGGGGTGGGGCGGGGCGGGGCGGGGCCCTACCCTACCCGACCTGCTCTGCTGCTGGGTCTGGGGGCCCCGCCAGCGCCTGCGCCCCGCGGGGCGCGACATGCGGCTGGAAAGTGAGTCATATTTGAGCCCCACCCGGCCCCACCCCGCCCCGCCACGCCCCGCCACGCCCCGCCCGGCCACGCCACGCCACGCCACGCCCCGCCACGCCCCGCCACACCCCGCTACGCCATGCCCCGCCGCAGCGGCGTGATGTCAAGTGCAAGCTGCAAGCGTGCCCAAAATACCTGTGCCGTCGTTACAACCCTCAGATTAAGTTTAAGTTTAAGGTGCACGGAAAATCAGTTCTCACAACAAACAAGTATGTTAATATAGCCTTAACAGAAAAAAATTGTTCCAGGAACTAGATATTCGTTGCGGGGAGCTAATCTCTGTTACTGCAACAGACACTCTGGTGGGGGAACAATCTGTTAGTTGGGACAACAGATCATCCCGACGATAACCCCGATAACTTTCGCCATGCAGCCATCATTTTTTTTTCTTCCACAAAGCAAATGCTGCATAGCGGAAGGTGTGACCTCCCCGCCCCGCCCCGCCCCGTGGCGCCTGTCCGTTTCACTGCATTTAAATGTCATACTTGTCCCGGCACACTTGTGCAAATGCGACGCCAGCGCGCTCTGCGCTGCTGCTATTTTGTCGCGTCCCACTGGCCATGACTCTCACCGCAGCGCAGCGCTGCGCATGGACCGTCAATGTCCTGCTCGGCTCGGCTCGGCTCGGCTCTGGGCTCGGCTCGGCTCTGGGCTCGGCGCTGGCGCCTGCCTGGCCTGCGCGATGGCATTCCAAAAACCCTTTTGCGCTCCGCGATGCCGGAGCTCCATTCCACTCGCCGCGCCGCGCCGCACCGCGCTTCAAGCGGTTTATACTACTTTCGCTCTTTACGGCGGGGACGCCCCGGGGGCGGCACGGTGGGGCGGCTAGCGTGGCCAGGTGGGGCTAGGGGGGTGTGGCGTGGCGTGGCGGGGCGGGGCGGGGCGGGGCGGGGCAGGTCGGCGAGGGGCCAGCTTGCCACTCTATATCGTCTTCTCTAGGTCGCTTTGGCTGCACATAATCAGATGAGTTGCCTCTGAAATTCCGACCGCGTACGCACTAAACCCTTATGCACTTTGTTGTGCATAAGCCTTGCAGGATTTTAAGCAACCATAACTATGCACAATTTTTTCTGCATAACTATGCTTAACTCTGCCCCTTATGCACAAATTTGTGCATAATTATGTACAATGTGTGCATAGTTATGCATAAAATTTTGTGCATAACTATGGTTGTATATAATCGTGCATATACACAACGATGCAAAAATCGCGCATAAGGGTTTAGTGTGCACTCTTAAAACCTTACGGTGATTTTCACTGTAAGCTGCGGTTAACCCTGCAGCACTGTAGCTTACGATGAATTTTCTGCTTAACTCTGGCCCTTATGCACAAATTTGTGCACCGTAAGCTACAGTGCTGCAGTGTTCACCGTAGCTTACAGTGAAAATCACTGTAAGCTTTTATTAGTGGGTAAGACGCGCGACAGGTCCCGCGCGGCCCATTTGAAGTACTGTACGCGGCGCGGCGCTCCGCGATAGGTCCAGTGCCGCGCGCGTGCGCGTGCCTGTACGTGACGTGACGCAACACGCGCGCGCGTGGCGTGCCGACGCGCAGCACTGTGTGTCGCTGCAGTTACGCCCCTGCCCGCTGCCCGCCTTTCTCTCCAGACAGGTGGAGAGCCCGGGCGGGGCGGGGCGGGGCGGGGCGGGGCGGGGCGGGGCGGGGCGGGCGGGCAGACGGACAGGGCGACTGCTGGCTAAAGGCCAAGGCGGCCCCAGACATCGTAATGGTCGCCCCGCCCCGCCCCGCCCCGCCCCGCCCCGCCCCGCCCCGCCACGCCCCGCCCATCCCAATGCCATAGCGTGTCCGGCCATTTCCATACGAAGCGAAAGTAAACAAACCGAAGAGGAGGAGGAGTCCAGCGCGGCGCGGCGCGGCGTGCACTCACCCGGTGGTGGGGAGGGGGGGCACCTGCTGGCGCAAGTTCAAGGGCGAAGCCCGTCTCCCGTCTCCTTCCGTGAGAGCCCTCCCCCCCCCCCCCACCGCCCCCGTACAGGAGCGGGATCCTCCTCCTACACCGTATCAACCGTGCCAAATTTATCTTGTTGCCATTATCTGTAGTGCGACATGATGGTTTATACCATTTTAATCGAGGGGGTATGCACTCTCAAAACCTGTGACCCGACTATCACGTCTATTACGCTCTATTACGCCTCAAAATATCGGTATTGAGCTAAAAACAGCCCAAAACAACCCCAAAATTGGTAAATTTCGGAGAATTTCGGCTATTACGCCACTTTTACGCATACTATTACGCGTGCTATTACGGACAGAGTGACCCGACTATTACGCGAGTGCATACCCCCTCGATTTTAATTTACTTTGCTCCAATAAGAAAGTGGTATACGCTTTCGTCCGTCGTGAAATCGTTTCTTTGGTTTTGTTTTGATATTACCTTTTTTTCCCTTCCATTGCGATATTATTTTTCCTTGATTACTTTTTTGGCTGGCGCGGGAGTGATGGGTGATGGGTGGTATGGTCCTGCGAAAATGATCCTTCCTCTCTTTCATCTCTGTCTTTCTCTCTCTCAACTGTCTCTCTTCCTCTCTCTCTCCCTCCCTCCCTTTCTCCGGAGGCAGGTGTAAGAGGAAATTACATTCCACCTGCGTCCGGCCGGCCGGCCGTTCGGCCTCACGGTACTGCAACAACGACTCGCTAGTACTTTTTTTAATATCCCTCTCTTGACCGCGGCGCGGCGGGTCTCCAAGTACAGCAGAACGCGGCTCGTGCTTCGCACGCGCTCTCTGTTCAGTCAAAAGGAAAAAAAAAACATAAAAAAGAAAACTGCGAGAAGAAAAAAAAAATAATTGTAAGATTAATGCTCGGGCCGTGGCGCTAGCCTGTCTCGTTGCTGCGCCGCACTGTACCGCACTGTACTGTACCAAAGAGTATTGAATCACGACCAGCCGATATGAATACAAGTGATGACTCCACGTTTCCTTCTTACTACCTCACGGCCGTTTTGCGTGCACACGTTGCGCGCGGCAGATAATCTAGGGTATGAGAGAAGGGGGCGGGGGGGCAGCGGCTGGAGCAGGTGGAAGGGGAGAGGGGAGGGGAGGCGAGGGAGCGCCGCCGGCCTTACCTTGTTAACTCGGAATGCGGAGTGAAAGTGGCAGCGGCTGGGCCGGCGCGGCGTCCGGTCCAACGCCCGGCCGAGCGGGGCGGGGCGGGGCGGGGCGGGGCGGGGCGGGGCGGGGCGGGGCGGGGCGGGGCGGGGCGGGGCGGGGCCGCGAGTAGAGGATGCCCAGGGGTCAGTAGCAGCAGACACGTTTTAGTTGTTGATGTTGTTTGTCAGATGTGGACTGGCCGGCCGGCATCTCTCTATGGACCCTCTCTCTTTCCGCTCCCTGCCTGCCTGGCCTGCACTACTCTCTCTCTATGCATCCTCTCTCTTTTCTCTCCCTCCACTGGTTCCGCTGGGCGTGGATGTGCTGGACGTGTGGAGTGGATGGGGTCAACATCGGCCGGCAAAGGAAAGTCCTGAGTGAAGGGCCTCTTCTTTGCTGTAAAACTAGTGGATTTTTAACTTTTTTCTTTCTAACTGACATATTTCTCTTCTTATCCTATTTTTTAGGATTATTGTGTCATTTTGAACTGTTAACAGGCAGGCATTCTTGCAAAAAAGAAAGCCTAAAAAAATTTATTTAAGGAAATAGCTCTTCTTTTTTTTATTGTTGGTTCAGCACTTTTCATACAAGTGTGTGAAATTCTTAAGAAAATTCACCCCTATACCTGCTGAAGTGTGCAAATGGAGATTCACACTCCTACAGAGAGAGAGAGAGAGAGAGAGAGAGAGAGAGAGAGAGAGAGAGAGAGAGAGAGAGAGCGGAAAGAGAAGGGTCTGGGTGCTGCGCGGTGCTCGCCAGGCTCGCCTCCTGCCGTGCGGCCCGTGTGCGTGTGTGCTGCGCAGCTGCCCCCAGTCAACCCAGCGGAACAAATTGGGCCAATAGTAGTAAAGTGTTTGAAACATGTGGTAGGAGAAAGAGAGGCTGGCCGCCCGTACCAGCGCGGTGAAACTTCCGAGGAAACTTGATTTTGCTCCTTCTCATCATTATATATAGGGCAGGATCCCCACCGACGGGCTTTTATAATTTCCCTTGAAGGTGAACCCTGTCCTAGTAGGGCACAATGTACTTGAGGAGTCTGAGCCTGCGGTCATTCACCGCTCAAGCTACCACACGAACAGCAATACATGTTACGTTTATTTATTTAAATAATGCATGACTTTATGAGAGTTTAAGGTTTTTTTTTTCTCAGGTGTAATACTTTACTTTTTTAATGGTTGCAGCTTTCTTGCTGCGCTGCGCGATGCGAATGGGCCATGTTGACTCTTTTAGCGGGACGGCTGGGGTGTGGCGTGGCGTGGCGTGGCGTGGCGTGGATGCTGCACTGCACCTCACGCCTGTGGCTGCGCGCGCCGCACGCGAGCGCCGCGGCGTAGACAATGTAGAGCGCACGTCAGGCGCAGAGAGGGAGGGAGGGAGGGAGGGAGGGAGGGACGGAGGGAGGGAGGGAGGGAGGGAGGGAGGGAGGGAGGGAGGGAGGGAGGGAGGAAGGGGGAGTCTGTCCACCAGTAGGTACGCCATACCGAAGTGAGGCCCGGCTGGCTGCCCCGCACACCCAGGAAACTGTTTAGTCAAGAGGACAAAGTCCAAAACCGACAAACATTTTAGCTGTATCAACTAGATTTGAACTGATTCGATATAATTTTATAAAATTGGCCAAATTTTTATTTGCCCAAGTTAAAAACGGGTGTACTAAATATTAGTCGGTTGTAGGAAGTAAATTATGTTTCCTACAAGCCCAATTTTGTTCTAGCAGCTAACTGGTCCTCTGGGTGCAGGCACAGCCCCGCCGGCACAGCCCCACGCATTGTGCTCGGCCGTACCTAGCCTAATTAGGTCTCTCTTATGGCTGGCTCGGCCCCTTTTCCCATATTCCCATCGCCACGCCGCGCACACCACCGATACCCTGCTATTATATTGTTGTGCTTTGAGCAATTAGACACGCGAAACAATATCATCGCAACATGAAGTGGCGCCCGTGCCGTGCCGCTGGTGGGCCGGGCCGGGCCGGGCCGGACCCAGGCAGCGGGGAAAATCGAGTTCTGCTTTTTGCGCGCAGCGAAACCTGAGCTGCCGACTCTAAGTGCAGGGCATGGCCAGTGCCGGGTGCATTGTTAATGTAAAAGTAACGAGTCTGGTCCATGTGCGTGAAACATGTGTATATCCGACGAAACAAAATAATTGCCAAGAGGTTCTAATGGGTCCTACTGACATGTCTTCGACAAGCAGCCGAAACACTCGCGCACGGCCACGGCTCTTGAACTTTCAGCGATCATCCTTGTCATAGGCCGGTGACAGCCACGGGTCCGTAACTTAACACGAATGTGATTATAACGTTATTTAACCCGTTAAAGTTATAACTTTTAACGCATGGGCCACTGAAGAAACGTTAAGCTATGGACTAAGTGTGCCGGATAGAAGGTGGACATTTACCAGATTGATTTTTGATAGCCGATATAACGTTATAACTTTAACTTCTAATAAAAATTCGAAACGTTACGATATAGTAAAGCAGACCCCTGGTGTGAGCGCGGCAGTGGGGAGCGCCTGCGGGGTAGGCAGTCCCGTTCGACACCCGCGCCCCGCGGCGCTGCCTACCTACAAGGCGCTCGCCCGGCCCGGCCCCCGGCCTGCGCTGCGGGGCCGGAGCGGGGCCTGCCTGCTGCCCAGGGGCTGTATCGTATCCCAGTCGTTGTCGTTGCTTCTATTTGCACTAACTACTCCTTACTTTTGAAGTTCTGTCCGCTGTTACATATGCCCTTATCTTCGTTTGCTTCTAAATTCTTAAAGGCTGGTTTTCACCTCCTTATTTTACGTCACCACCGCCGCTGCCGCGCCGGGCAGCAGTAGTATATGATATCCCTGCCTCATTCCCGCGCCATGCTCGCTCCCGGTTTAGCTCCGCCGGCCACCACGCCCCGCCCCGCCCCGCCCCGCCCCGCCCCGCCCCGCCCCGCCCCGCCCCGCCCCGCCCCGCCCCGCCCCGCCCCGCGGTCCGGTTGGCTCGGCGCGGCCGCTTTCCCGGCGGAGGTGGTCCGGAGGACTGGTGCGGGAACAAATCTCCTTATGTGAGTGAGTGGGCGGTATCGCCGCGTATCTCGTCTCGTCCCGTCCCTGCGGCGGGGCGGGGCGTGGCGGCTCGCAGTGCAGCAGCCGGTCGGCCGGCAGCCGCCACGCCCCGCCACGCCCCGCCACGCCGCGCCTGTCAATCTCCTTTCTAGTTTCCCGGCCGCGGCTCGGCGCGTGGCTCGGCGTAGCGCCGCTTTCCTTATTCTGCCGCGGCTCGGCTGCGGACAGCAGACGACCGCCCCTCCCGTCCCCATCGATCGTATGAACGGCAGCGGTGCGGCATGCAGTCGTCAGCAGCAGGCGACTGATTCCGAAGATCGCTCTCGTGCCTCCGTCCTTGTCGCACCTATGACGGTGTCCTATGTCGGGCATGGCAGTACCCTATGAGTGCGACAAGGACAGATGTACGAAAGCGATCCTCGGAATCAGTCGGCAGGCTCCTGTCAGTCCTGCGCCTGCGCGCCTGCAGCCCGGCCCGGGTACCCTAATGCCCACACCAGATGGCTCCGCGCTGGCCTGGCCTGGCCTGGCCCCGTTTTCACATTGCAGCCGACGCATCGCTGCGCCACGCCACGCCACGCCACGCCACGCCACGCCACTCCCCGTGCGAGTGCCTGCCCATGAGGGTGTGGCACTCTCACTGCAAATCTTCGAATCCAGATTCTCGCCCGAAAAGGGAAAGGACACTTTTCTTTGCTTATTTAGGTTGAGAATTTTAAACCTCACTCTATTTGAGCGAGATATTTTTTTAGCCTCGCTCTATATGAGTCAGGATTTCTTAGCCTCTTTTTATTTAAGCAAGAATTCTCACTTTATTCGGGCGAGATCACAAAATTCTTTCTCACATAGAGTGAGGAAAAAATTCTTAGTCTCCAGAGAGTAATAAAATTACCCTGAAATTCTCGCCCGTATAGCGAGAATCAGGATTCGTTCATTTCCTTGTTCATATCAGTGTCTGACTCTGATTTGCTGCTCAGCTCACCGCCTTGCCTTTCTTATGCTTCCAGAGCGCCTCGTCGGACGCTCCCCTGCTGGACGCCGCGTCCCTGCCCCTGGAGCACCGGGCGGCGTACGGGCCCCCCGCCGCCCCCGTGTACGGGCCCCCGCCGCTGGGCGGCCCCGGGCCCGGGGGGCCGCTGGGCGGCGGCCTTGGCGGCGGCGGCGGCGGCGGCAACGCCCTGGGCCACGGCGACGAGGCCTGGCCCCTCGCCACCCCCGACATGCCTCAGATCAAGCACCTGCAGGTGCAGTGCGAGAAGACGCACATGAGGGTCAACATCGAGTTCGACAGGCCCTTCTACGGCATGATCTTCTCCAAGGGTGAGTGCAGTCTGTGGGCCTGGGCTGGAGCCCCGCCCCCCGCGGGAGGCACGTGCCGTGCACGTGCAGGTGCAGGGCGCAAGGACTCTCGCCCCGCCGCCAGGGGTGTCAATGATTCAAGACTTTTACACTGTTAAACCAAGTGTGCAACTGCTCAACACTTGTATGTGTGTAACTTCCAGCCTAGCACGCGCAAGTGTGCAACTCGGCAGTATAGTGCGATTGCAAGTGTCAAACTCACCAGTTGAACAGTTTTAAGTGTTTAACTCGGCAGTTGTGCACTTGCAAGTGTTCAACAAAGATAGTGTTGCACGGGGCAGTTGAACACATGCAAGTGCACAACTGCTGAGTTAAACACTTACAAGTGTACAACTGGCGAGTTTGACACTTGCAATTGCACAACTGCCGAGTTGCACGCTTGTGCGTCCAAGGCTGGAAGTTGCACACATACAAGTGTCGAGCAGTTGAACACTTGGTTTAACAGTGTAAATTTGGGTTGATATTTGTAATCGCGACTGATGTAAGTCAACTGAAGTGACACTTGTTGACACCTCTGGCCGCGCCTGGTCGAGTCCGCGGCCTTTCCGACCCTCCACGACGCCGACCTGGTGGCGCGGGGCGCGGGGCGCGGGGCGCCCAGGTGTGGTGGCGCGTACATTCTCCTTCCGTACCTATCGAGGCACTGTGCGCTTCTACAGTAGACACAGCTTGTTTGACCCGCGAAACCATCGGACCGCAGCGCAGCGCAGTAGCGCACCCGCACTGGAAACGCACTGGAGTTGTGTGACTCCCGCACACTTGTAGGTGTGTGCATTCATGCACTCGTACACTTTTGTCTCGTCAGGTGTGTGAAATTCCTGAGAAAAAATCACATTAATTTTTACTTGCTTAAGTGTACGACTGAAAATTGACACGCCTACAAGTGTGTGACTACCGCACAGTGTGGGCTGGGGCTGGCGCCGGCCGTGGGCAGAGGCGCTGCGGTCGGGAGTATCATGATGAACGTCTGTGGGATGGACCCTGGGCGGCGGCGGTGGTCGCTACTTATGGACATCCACGGACCCTTCACACCCCTGTCCTACACTTCTCTGCCCCGCGTTCTTTAATCTTATATATATTTAAAAAAACAACAACAAGTACTTGGCGCGCGCTCACAATAACTACTTTCCCGCCACTTTTAATTTAACTATTTTGAATTAACATTTTGGTATTTGTTTCTTATTTTCTTCTGGATATCTGTTCTTGCCACCCTCTCACCCCGGTCTCCCCCTCTCTCTTTCTCTCCCCCCTCACGTTGGTTGCAGGCTTTTACAGTGACCCGCACTGCGTGCACCTCAAGCCCGGCACGGGCCACCTCAGCGCCACCTTCGAGATCTTCCTCAACTCATGCGGCATGTCCTCGTCCGGCAACCAGCAGGGCGGCGACTACGGCGGCCACGGCCCCACGCCCTCCGGCTCCTACGTCGAGAACACCATCATCGTCCAGTACGACCCCTACGTGCAGGAGGTAACGTGCATGGCGACGTTTCGCACAATCTTGTACCGCATTTCTATTCCCGCGGGGTTTCCAGTGCGTGGTTTGTTCTAAATGATGTCTCCCCTTGCCTGGCGCACCTGCAGGTGTGGGACCAGGCGCGCAAGCTCCGCTGCACCTGGTATGACTTCTACGAGAAGGCCGTCACCTTCAGGCCCTTCCAGGTGGACATGCTCCACGCCGTCACCGCCAACTTCCTCGGCGACAACCTGCAGTGCTGGATGCAGATACAGGTACAGTGCGGTGCAGGTGCACCGTAAAAAAAACACGCAATTTTAACAACGGTTAGCACCGTTATTCCTAACCACAATAAACAAAAAACGTAAAATCTTATTGTAAATTGTAGGGAAGGTGATGCTGAATGTACAGCTTTTTACCGTTTTTTTCCCGTTTTTTTTTTTTTTTTTTTTTTTTTTGAGTACAATGACGCACTGTTAAAACCTTGCGAAGCAATGCTTCGCAATTACAAACAAAATGCTTCGCAATTGCGAAGGATTTGGATGCTTTGTAATACAAAGCATTTTGTTTGTATTGCGAAGCTTTTGCTTTGTAGCTTGCGAAGCATTTGCTTCGCAGCTTGCGAAGCATTCGCGAATAATGCTTTGTATTACAAACAAAATGCTTTGTAATACAAAGCATCCAAATGCTTTGCAAGCTTACAAACTATTTTGTTTGTAGGGATTTAACAGTGCGGTTTTTACGGTTTACGGTTTTCACTACTGTGGGTTTTTATAACAGTGGCGGTGTGGCTTACAGAAGATGAGAGGAGACTTTGACGGGTTATTCAAATTGGCTGACTTGTTTCCAAAAAGTGGAGCAATATTTTTCTTTTCGAGACTGCATCTGCTCTTTCAGAGTGACGCGATACCAATTTAATTTAAGCTCACACGTGCCACGGACCCTAAGACACTTTTAAATGTCTTGGAGTGCCCCAAATCATTTTTGTTAACATCAACTTGCCTCCCTCGCCTTGCCTTGCCATTACTTCCGATATGGTCAGGTCGGCCTGCCTGCAGGCGAGGCGCGCGTCGCGTCGCGTGGCGGCGCGCTAGTCCTGCATGGCGTGCGCGTGCGCGCGTGCGCGCCTGGTCATAGACTCGCATGGGAAGTAGGTGGGTCAAATGGTATGGTCGCGAGAGCGCTCTCGTTCTCACACAAAGACAAAAGCTCATTTACCAGACGCCTCGCCTCGCTGTACGGCTACACTGGCTACACCTCCCATCCCCCTGTAGACTGGGTGCTCTTGGGTGTCCTCCCTCTCTCTCTTTCGCGCTTCTGCGAGCAGTGTCCCATGAGTGCGACAAGGATAGAGGTAGCTCCACGCCACTGTTGAACCAAATTGTCATGTGACGGTAAATATTGGTACGAATATTTCGTCACAAGACCTGTGATGAAACAGTCCTCACATGACATACATTTCGTCACTTGACATGAATCTTTCGTCACATGACATGGATCTTTCGTCACTTGACATGAATCTTTCGTCACATGACATGAATCTTTCGTCACATGACATGAATCTTTCGTCACATGACATGAATCGTTCGTCACATGACATGAATCTTTCGTCACTCTGTGATGAACAATTTGTCATGTGACGAACCTTTCAAAAGTAAAATTTAGCACTGACTTTGTCGCAATGTGACGACTTAAAATTTTACAGTGGTTGTTCTGTTGGTGATGCTGACTGTGACTGTGTGACAGGTCGGCAAGGGCCCCTGGGCCTCCGAGGTGTCCGGTATCGTCAAGATCGGCCAGACGATGACCATGGTGCTCGCCATCAAGGACGACGAGAGCAAGTTCGACATGCTGGTGCGCAACTGCGTGGCGCACGACGGCAAGCGCGCGCCCATCCAGCTGGTGGACCAGCACGGCTGCGTCGTCCGACCCAAGATCATGAGCCGCTTCCAGAAGATCAAGAACTTCGGCCCGTCCGCCTCGGTCGTGTCGTTCGCCTACTTCCAGGCCTTCAAGTTCCCCGACTCGATGAACGTGCACTTCCAGTGCGTGATCCAGGTGTGCCGGTACAACTGCCCGGAGCCCAAGTGCGGCGGCCACGGGCTGGCGGCCCTCGGCGGCCTCAGCTCCGAGTACGGCGCCCCCGGCCTCGGCGGCGGCCTCGGCGGCGGCCTCGGCTCCGGCGCCACCATCTCCCACGAGTACGGCCCCCCGCAGGCGCCCCAGCTGCACGGCGAGTACGGCCCCCCGCCCCTCGGCGACCAGTACGGACCCCCCGCTGCCTACCCGGACCCCCGGCACCCCTCAGGTGAGACCCCCGCCCGCCCCCGCCCGCCCCCACCCCCGCCGGTCCGGGCCCACGCTCACCAACCCTCTTCTTGTCTTCCTCGCAGGGCCCTCCGGCGCGTACTCGGAGCCCCAGGAGAACGTGGTGCCGGCCCCCAGCGCCCAGGCGCAGCAGGGCGCCGCCCCCGAGAACGCCTCCACCGCCTCCGAGAAGTCGTCCCAGGAAGCGCAGCCCTCTCAGCAGCAACAGCAACAGCAGCAGCAGCAGCAGGCGTCGTCGGCGCCGCCCCAGGCCCAGGGTGCCGTGGTGGCGCCCAGCGCCAGCGGGGCTGACCTCAACCTGCCGCCCCCGCCCCTGCCCGGCCGCCGCGGCACCTACACCACCGTCAAGAGGAAAGGTAACGCAGCCCAACCCAAGTGTTTGAATGTCGCACCCTTGTAGGTGTGGCAATTTTCACTCGTCCCTTCAAATGTGTGAAATTTTGGAGAAAATTTGCACTCTGACTTGTCCAAGTAATGGAACTTCACACAACAATTGTTCGGCATTCGCGCACTTTGGGTGGAGTGCTCTCCGCTCCGCCTCTCGCCTCCGACTGACCCCCTCTCCTCCCCTTCACTTCTCCCCCGGCAGGAGGCGTGCACGACGAGCTGGAGAGCAACCTGGCCACCCTCGGGGGCCGGCCGCGCTCCGTCGAGTCGCCCGCCGAGCTCGCGGGCGCCAGGAGAAGGCGCGACACGGACAGCTCGACGATCACGCTCACGCTCGGCTCCGCGCCGCGGCCCGCGCCCGGCGCCCGGGTGCGCGTGGCGCGAGTGCGGAGGGAGGCCGGCCAGGAGATGACGGACGTCAACACGAGCCGGACCATCCAGGTACAGTGCACCCCACGGCGGCGCGCTCCATCCACACACTCGCCAGCCATTTCCCTTTTTTTCATGTCTGCTCTGGAAATCAAACTGTGTGCTTAGCGCACTGTTTAATCAGTGTGCTTGTAGGCATGCTGATTAAACCGTGTCCTTGGGCAAGCATGCTGCTTAAACAGTGTGCTTGTGTAGGCATGCTGATAAATCCGCATGCTGAGCACACTGTTTAATCAGCATGCTTGTCCAGGCACACTGTTTAAACAGCATGCTTGCCCAAGCACACTGTTTAATCAGCATGCCTACAAGCACACTGATTAAACAGTGTGCTAAGCACACAGTTCGATTTTCAGAGTGTTCGTCACGTTTGTCCATGTATCATCATCTCACGGTCCGTGTCTCTCCCCCCGGCAGGTTGTGGCGCCCGGCGACGTCAACTTCGCCCTGAACGCCGGCGCCTCGTCCAACGAGACGGTGGTGATCCAGTCCGCGCAGCAGGGCGGCGCCGACCAGGAGCACATCTGCATGTCGGTGCCCTCGTTCGTCGGCGGGCTGGTGATGCTGCTGCTGCTGCTGGTGGTGAGCTGCCTGGTGGCGGCCTTCCTGTTCGTGCGCGTGCGCGCCATCGACCGCAAGGGGATCACCACCACGTTCGGCGTGCTGCCGGGCCGGGGCTTCGACAACACCGAGTACGTCAAGGGCATCAACTGAGCGCGCCTCCGCGCCCCCGCGCCCCGCGGGGCACCACGGCAAGCCAGCGCGGGCCAGGCCAGGCCAGGCCCGGCCCGGCCCGGCCGGGGCGTGAGGGCGTGGCGGAACACCCTACGGGAGCACCCGCCCCGCCCCGCCACGTCGAGCCACGCCCCGCCCCGCCACGCCACGCCTCCGACAGGGTCGCGTGTCGTCCGGCGGGGGAGAACAGAAAGGACACTGACGATTTAGTAAAGTGAGGTGTGCGGGGCGTCGCGGCAGGGCGCGTCCACCTTGCAAGTGGGAGAGAGTGAGAGAGGGAGAGAAGAGGGTTCGGATTGATTTTTCGGACCGAGCGTCATGGTTTTGATGGTCCTGGCGTCACGACTGTCTCATTTTACTACTCGTCTCATGTTGTTTGTAAATTTTATTTTTATTCTGGTACCTTGTCACTCGTGACGAGGTAGGTCAGCGTACGTTATATTAACGGTGTACTTGTTGTGCTTGGAGTGGAGTCAGCTCGCTGCCGCGCCGGTCTGGGCCCTCTTCTCTATGGCTGCGGACTTAGAAAACAAATACTGGTTGAGTGTTGTCGTTTCCGATTGCCTCCGAAAGGGTTAAATTTAAAATAATGATGTGTTTGCTCAAGACGAAGGTAAGAGGTGATTTGGCCGGCCTTTCCAGTCCTCTTCCTGAGCAAATACACCATGCCATTTCATTTAGTTAAGGACTCTGCCAATGCGGTGATACAAGTTAAAATGCGGCGAATCGGGGGGCAAACTGTTCGCGCTGAAACGAGTGGCGAGCTCGTAACTGCACGCCAGGCCAACCACGCTCAGTAGGAAAGTACCAAAGGGCTCCAAAAGTTGCGGCGCGCCTGGCTGCTCTGTTATGTCTTCTCTTCTCTTACCCGCGTTCGAAGGAACGGGAGGGCTAGTCAACCATATTATGCCGGGCGGTGTTGCCTATCCGGGAGTTTGACCCAGTTAACGCTCCGGTGTGTTTGGAAGGGTCCCAATTAATAAAGCGCAGAAATCTTGTGGGGATAGAAGACGTGTGAAGTGTCTGTAAGAAACCGTATCTAAAGAAATTAAGATTTGCATTTCCTTCAGGTGTGGCAATCATTTTGAAATGTGTGGACTTTTCGCTTAGTTCTACAAATTATTATTAAAATTCAAAATTATATTTATGCAAGAAAACAGATGTGTGCTGGAACACATATCTTCATTAGCACAATACAGTTGCGAGTGAATACGTCATTGTAATATACACCCATAAATTGTATTGAGTGTGATATAGCTAAAAGTATCTTTGATTTTTTTTTTTAAATGTGAATTTGCTTTTCTTCCCCACATTGTTTGCAGTTATTGTTGTTAATGCGTGATTTATGTGATGATGTAAAGTATTATGTACACTTGTCTGTCTAGATATTTATTTTAAATTAGGTTCTATACTGTTTAATTTGAACAAATTTGCAAAACTTGATATTGTCAATTTTCATTTTGAAAATTTTTTCTTAAAATAGTCTAAATTATTAGCATGATCTTATTTGTTTACATTGAGAAATTTCCTTCCTCTTCTAAATATTATTTAAGATTATTTATAAACACTCACCCTTCTGCTAACAATTTTGTTTCTGTAAGTAATGTTGTATTACAATATTTTGTTTATTTTTTTTTCAACTTGTGAACAATTTACTTTGGATGTTAAACAGTTTCAAAGGCTTTTTCTATTAAATTATGTATTTTCTATGTATATTTGAATATATCTCTAGTAGAAGTGATCAAAAGATTTCAAACCGACCCTTGTACGTTCAGAGATTACTTGATAATGCACAACATTGTATGATACACAACACCAGAAAAGTATAGATTAAAAATCAACTGTTAAAACTATTTAAGGTTGGGGTGGCCCCACAATGAACCGCGCGACGCTAACCATCACGCCCATTACCCCCCATCATGATGGATGGTTTGAGGCTCACATCACGGTCCGGCCGAATTTGCAATTTTACGATTTTCGATTGAAAAAAAAAAAAAGTTCCAAAATGACGGGGGTTGTGCAGGGGGACTCTAATGTACCCCTAGATCAACCCCCGAGGGTAGGTTCGCACGGAAACCGGGGTTTTCAGGGAAAATTCTTATTCCTGATAGCGCGCAACGAGTCCGGGCCAGGTGGCTTAGGGGCTGATTTTCTCACTAACGAAGTCCGGTATAGGGCTCCTTGGACTTGCTTTGTGTTTTTTGGACCAAGAAGAAGATAACCTGTGTGTTTCTTTGAAATCGGAGAGAAGTTTTTCTCGGCCGAAAATCGCAAAAACGCAAATGCTATAGCCTTTGCAATTTTACGATTTTCGGTTGAAAAAATAAATTGCTCTTAAATGACGGGGGTTGTGCAGGGGGACTCTAATGTACCCCTAAGGGTGGCCCCACAATGAACCGCGCGACGCTACCCATCACGCCCATCACCCATCATAATGGTTGGTTTGAGGCTCACATCACGGTCCGGCCGCTAGATGGCGCTTTGACCTGACCCAGCGTTGTTGTGCGCGCCGTGCTAATAAAGCATACTCGCGCATAAGTACTGTATGCATTGCAATGTGCACAGCAGACAATCTGTGGGTGGACGGAATGTCTGGCGCATTGCAATGTCGTCCGTCTACTGAACAGACGTTTGTCTCATTTTTGAAACCAAATCTGGAACTTTATGCAGTCTTTGGGTTATGTAGGATATCGGTGCAACAGCGGGGAGCAGCGGACGTGCTGTGGTTGGTCGTTGGCGAGAGCGGGAACATGTATTGACGCCCAAAGCAGTGTCGGCCACCAGATGGCGCTTTGGCTTGTCCATGCGCTGTTGCTGCGCGGGCAGTCCTTGATACGCCAGAATATATAGTGCCCAACACCCATCTGGAAGGTTGATGTGAGGCTCACACCACGTGCACGGCCGCTAGATGGCGCTTTGGCGCTCTCCGTCTACCTAACAGACATTCATCTCATTTTTGAAGATAAAGATGAAACTTGAGGCAGTCTTTGGGAATCATGTGGGATTTCGGAACAACAGCGGGAGCAGCGGGCGTGCTTGGTCATTGCTGAGCGCGGAAACATGTGTGTTGGCGCTTAAAGGCTGGGCCAGGTATGTTTTTCCGGGTCGGCCACCAGATGGCGCTTTGGCTTGACCATGCGCTGTTGCTGCGCGGGCGGTCCTTGATACGCCAGAATACATAGTTCAAATTCTCACGGGGGACACCCGTGAGGTCGCTCTTGAAGGGTGGGTGGGCCTTTCTGCCACACCAACTCTAGTTGAGTAACTTATACGCATGGATTTTTTTATTTGGAGAAAGTCAATGATGAGAGATCACAACTTTAGCTCTCGCGGCTGACATCAAACACTGCAATAGCCTGGTCAAAGTTCGTTTTAGAAGGGTGGGCTCAGGGTGGGGCTTTTGCGGCCACACCAACTCTAGATGAGTAACTTATACGCACGATTTTTGTTTCTTCAGTGTCTTTGACGATAATTTAAATAATTATTGAAATTTATCAATCAACATTAAAAATTCGTGCGTATAAGTTACTCATCTAGAGTTGGTGTGGCCGCAAAGCCCACCCTGAGCCCACCCTTACTAAAGACACTCACTTGACTAGGCTATTTGGAGTGTTTGATGTCAGCCGCGAGAGCTAACGTTGTGATCACTCATCATTGACTTTCTCCAAGTAAAATCCGCATATAAGTTACTCAACTAGAGTTGGTGTGGCAGAAAGGCCCGCCCACCCTTCAAGAGCGATCTCACGGGTGCCCCCGTGAGAATTTGAACTATGTATTCTGGCGTATCAAGGGAGCCAACGTTTGTGGCAAGAGTGAGGGTGCGCCCTTTTGCCACAAACGTTAGCTCTCGCGGCTGACATCAAACACTCAAAAAGCCTAGTCCAAGTGTCTTTTAGTAAGGGTGGGCTCGGGGTGGGGCTTTTGCGGCCACACCAACTCTAGTTGAGTAACTTATATGCACGGATCTTTCCTTATTGGAGAAAGTCAATGATGAGTGATCACAACGTTAGCTCTCGCGGCTGACATCAAACCCCCAAAAAGCCTAGTCCAAGTGTCTTTTAGTAAGGGTGGGCTCAGGGTGGCTACACACCAACTCTAGTTGAGTAACTTATACGCACGAATTTTTAATGTTGATTGATAAATTTCAATAATTTGTCTTATTTTACCTTCAAAGACACTGAAGAAACAAAAATCGTTGTGATCACTCATCATTGATTTTCTCCAAGAAAAAATCCGTGCATATAAGTTACTCAACTAGAGTTGGTGTGGCCGCAAAAGCCCCACCCACCCTTCAAGAGCGATCTCACGGGTGCCCCCCGTGAGAATTTCAACTATATATTCTGGCGTATCAAGGACTGCCCGCGCAGCAACAGCGCATGGTCAAGCCAAAGCGCCATCTGGTGGCCGACCCGGAGAACAGCATCCTGGCCCAGCCTGCTTTGGCGCCAATTCATGTTCCCGCTCTCACCAATGACCAACCACAGCACGTCCGCTGCTTCCGTTGCACCGAAATCCCACATAACCCAAAGACTGCATAAAGTTCCAGATTTGGTTTCAAAAATGGGACGAACGTCTGTTTAGTAGACGGGCGACATTGCAGTGCGCCAGACATTCCGTCCATCAACAGAATGTCTGCTGAGCACATCGATTTGAACTTGACGCAATGCATACAGTACTTATGCGCGAGTATGCTTTATTAGCACGGCGCGCACAATAACGCTAGGTCAGGTCAAAGCGCCATCTAGCGGCCGGACCGTGATGTGAGCCTCAAACCAACCATCATGATGGGTGATGGGCGTGATGGGTAGCGTCGCGCGGTTCATTGTGGGGCCACCCTAAATCAACCCCCGAGGGTAGGTTCGCACGGAAACCGGGGTTTTCAGGGAAAATTCTTATTCCTGGAATTTCTAATTTTTCGTAGTATTTTTCATTGTAATTTTGTACGAATCGCTAGGGCACGATCGGCTGCGGCCATAAGGGGCCATCGTAGAGAATAAAACAAAACTCACGGCCGTGAGCAATAGGCACCCCTAACGGGGGCCTTAAAACGCAAAGGCTATAGCCGAGCCGAAGCCGCCGAAGCGTCAAATGTGCTGCCTACCTCTCAGGCGAATGTGGCAAGGATTTGAGACGAAAAACGAGGCGTTTGAAGGCGGTTTGACCCGGAGGTCAGCAGGAGGAGGTAGCCTCTCTCACCTCGCCTTTGGTCGCAGCAGGATATCGCCAGATATGTATGGGGCCTGTCCCTGTCCGATAACGAGTACTGTGGCTCGGTCGTCCAGATGGTAAGGTGATCGGTTTCTGGGACGGCGGCTTGGGTTCAAACCTCAGAGTGAGCGCACATTTTTTCAATATTAGTACGTTTTTGATCAACATATTTTTTGTGTGAATTCGTGCTTGTGTTACTTTTCTTCTGCTGTAGTTGCAAAACATCGAAATCGCCCCCTTGTGGCGTGGCGACGCGAACTGGAATCCCTAATCTACCGCTTGGACGGGGCCGGCAAACGCGACCTCCGCCTCGACTCCGTTCCTGCCTCTTGCCTCTTGGTGCGGAAAATGGTCGGTAGATAGGGATTCCAGTTCGCAGCGCCGCCGTGAGGTGTGCGTCCCGCCATCCGAGATGGTGAACGCACCTTCCCCCCGTCCCAAATCATCTCGGCTGGCGTGACGTTTTGATGGTTCAAGTCCAGGCCTCTTTCTTTTTTTCTTCTCAAAATGACGGGTTTTGTGCAGTGGGACTCTAATCTACCCCTAGTCCTACGCACGAGGGCTGGTTTGTCCAAAAATCGGCGTTTACTTCGAATAAAAAACGGCAAAACGTCACGGCAGACTAGTTAGTATTGGGACGGGGGGCAAGGGCGATACCTCTAGGATGTCGTGACGCACACCTCACAGCGACGCGAACGCGAACATACCAGGTGGCTCACAGACCCCTTCCTTTTTGGTGAGTAGGCAACCCATTGTACTTCAGCTGAGCGAGGGCAAGAGGTGAGGAGGGGAGCAGCCCCTCTAGTTCCCCTCCTCACCTCTTGCCCTCGCTCAGCTGAAGTACAATGGGTTGCCTACTCACCAAAAAGGAAGGGGTCTGTGGGCCACCCGGTATGACAGTTTACCGCAGAGCCCCGCATCGGGCGAGCGTAGAGGCTCGTTACTACGCCGCGCCACCTATCGGTAGAGGCTCGGCTCGTTTCAGACGAGGCCCGGCCCGGCTCGGCTCGTCTGGTAAGGGGACATCTGCCGGGCCCACTAAGGCTCGTTTAGCAGGTGAGAGAGACAGACGCAGCCGGACCATGGACTAGAACTGTTACAGTTCTAGTCCATGGCCGGACGCGGCGGGAGCGAGAGACACTAGAGGCTCGTTTACGAAAGGTGGTGTGAGGTAGGGTAGGTAGACTTTGCCGCTGGACCGTCGCTACTCCCAGCTCGAGAGACTTTAGAGAAACTCTACCTACCCTATCTCACACCACCTTTCGCAAACGAGCCTCTAGGCTCGCCCGATGTGGGGCTCTGGTTTACCGGTGCAAGGCAAGGCCAGCCAGCTGAACGAGGAGGAAGCGGTAGGAGAGGGGGGGCAAGGGTCTGGGGGCGGGGACTATCACAAATACAGTGCAGGGGCGCCGGGATGGCAGGCAACCCACCCAACATCTGTGTCATTGTGGATGACCGTCCAGCGGTAGAGCATAGAGCATATGGTACCGTCATCTTCCCGCCGCCTCCCACGGCAACGGCTCGATCCTGATTTTGCCCGTGCGCCCGCTCCATCGACTTTCTATGTGTTTTTTAGGCCCAGAGAAAGGTGACCTGTGAGTTTGGTCGAAGTCGGACACAAGTTTTTTTCGGACGAAAATCGCAAAACCGCTAAGGAATACTGCATTTTCTCGCTAAAAACCCCGGTTTTCGTGCAAACCTACCCTCGGGAACACATTTTTCACCTTCTGTTATAGCAGGTATTTTAAGGTGTGAAATGTATCATCTGCTACAATAATAAAGAAAGGAACAAAATCGGTAATTTTTTTAAGAGGCAAAAACAGCCTGCATGTGGAGAGTTGGGTTTGATAAACCAAAAGATTCTAGAATTTGAGAAAACAAAAGAAAAATATTAATATATTTAAGAAAACTTGTGACAACAGGAGGCAAACAAATATCTGATCTATTTTATGAGACAAGTTAGAAATTTGAAATATTTCTAAAACGCTATTGAGTCATTATATAAAACGGATGGTCCTTTAAGAAACTGAACACATTCAATATCGGAACTTATGTAGAAACAAATACAATTGACATAAGTGTTTAACACTAGAAGTATTTTAGAGAACAAGCCAGCCTCAACATCTTGAAACAGACTGATAACCTCTATAGATATATTGTGGAGCAGAAAAATGGGGGCAATAAATCTGACATACAGGAGCTTATTATACAGGGACAAGCCTAGCTTCACAAATGCATTGAATTGCATAAACAACAATAACAAGGAGACTCCACAAAACAAAGAAAATCTATACGGAACGTAGGGGATAAGAGGTGTGAATATTGATTAGAAAACATTACAATACGATTCAATTACAAAATGATGTAATAGAAATTGCGTAGAGGGTGATCCTTCATCATCCATGGCAGTGTAGTTAAGCAATAAAGACAAGATTGGTTCAGTCTTATCACATAATCACATAATTTAAATATTGCATGAATAAACGTTTTGTTTGAATCATACACTTTGCAACTTACACGCGCCGGACTGAGACCCTGAAAACACAAACGTTCACAATTCATCTGGCATGAATTCAATAAAAAATAAAACAACTTGCAAAATAAAAGCACACAAAGAGAAAGCAGTTAGCTTCAAAGCTTCAGCCTGGCGAGTGAAAACTGTACAATTATAAAGACTACTTGTGTGAGATTATCACATGAACACTTCATAGCCAACTACGATAAGGGGCTGGTGTGAACAAATAATTTTTACCAAGAGGATAGTAATATCAGACTTCTCTGACTAAAATCATTGGGAGCTAATTAATTTAGAGGACTTAGGTCTATTTGTCAAAACACTTTTAGGATACTTCTCAGTGAGTTTCCTGTAGCTGACTGAGTAAAAATACACAATTTCTGTAAGAATTCAAACAAAATGTTTGAAACAAAGTGTCAGTACTTATAAATTCAACACAGTGGGTATCTTCTGATTTGTGCACTGTAATGATGAAGTGCATAATTTTAAAACATCTTTCAGTAATTTAAAAACAGACTATATCAAATTAATATATACAATAGGCTATGTACAAAATCTTCATATATGTCATATTTACATATCATGGAAAAAATTAATTCACATACACACAAAGATGTATAAAATGTATGTGTACAAAGCAATATAAATTTCAGAGAATGGACTGGTAACAAGAATAACAAGACCTCCAGCAACAACACCACATTGACAAATAGAATTAACTTGGAATGAGATCACAATTTCTTAATAAATTTCCAAATTCAATCTTAGTGTGAAAAGATCACAAAGACATGTATGGGTGGGCTCATGGTAGGTGCTTATTTTCCACACACTCTCATACCACAAAGAATAAGCCAAATGTGCTGAAGTGGTATACAGCATACACCTGCCAGCAGGGTCGAAGTCATAAAAACTTCACCTCACAGATTTACCTACCATGAGGAGAAGCCTTCAACAAGCAGTAACATGTCCAAAATAAGTAATTACATAACATTGTCCAAATAAATCTCTCTATATACAAATATAAATTAAACACCCACAATAAATATAGAAGACAACCTCTCTCTTGGCAGTGATGAGTTAAGGTATTAGTGTCATGTCATAACCAATGCCTTTGACTTCAGAACAGAGGGGTTGGTGGATCAGGCCAAGAAAATGGATCACGTGAAGAGAATGGCGCAGATAGGGGTGGGGACAGACGCATTCCTTCTGCGCCAGATGGACATCAAGTGCTTGTTAAATGTTGTGCATGAGGCTGTCAAAAAAATTTCATAATGTAAACTAAAAAAGCAAAATTATATAAACATCCATATTTACTAGATTTGTTTACTTACCACTGGTGAAAACTTAAATTGGTCATATACACTACAAAGATCTGACATGCTATACTCTTCCAGGCACACAAAGCCTTCAAGAGATGGCGACTGTTTGCGAGCACAATCCATACAGTGTACAACATGTCGTTTTTCTTGTTCTCTAATAAAAAGAATATTAAAAACTTCAACCTGGAAAGCAAGAGAAACAAATTTAAAAACATAAACATGAATTATCTACACCAAGGCAAAAATAAATAATGAAGAAGATAAATGCTCATACCTCACACTGGCCACAGTAATGTGATGCTTCATTTTTCCCTCTCCCATGAAACCGAACTTCAATGCCTTTGGATTTCACAAATTCTAGTATTAAAGCGCAATGGTGAAGAGTGCGCATTAGACAGTTCCTTTAACAGCAAAAGAGAAAAGTTAGCAAGATAAGAACAGGAAAAGTCTAAGGGACAGTAAATTTACAAACAGCTTAACTTACTTCACAGTTTCAAATAATTTTGGATCAACAATTCTTATATTTCTAGCAAGGTTCCAAGAAAGGTGAACCATAGGAACAATACTTTTGTAACTTTGCAGCTTATTCCACTCATAACGTTCAATGGCAAGCTGGTATTGTCTTGCAGTTAACGGACCTACATTCCAAGCAATATTGTTGCACCATCCAACGGCTTGTACCCAATGTACACAGCCTGCACATGCAACAGAAAAATTTAATTCAGATTAGGTTAATATCACACAGAGGGAACAGATTCATCAAAAACTATATTTGTACAACAGAATAGAATAATTAAGTTTTGTATGAGACAATTACCTGAATTAACCCAGACTAAATCTCCAGGTCTCTGGTGGAAACGGTATACAGGAACATTTGCTTCATATAGATCTTCTAGTAATGGCCACCATGAACCATGCAGGTAGTTCATGTTATTCCTAAAAGTTACAGTATATGGTTAGCAATAGGCTAAGAGATAAATCTGATGACAAGTGAAAGAGAGCAAATACTTACTTTTCACACAGGTTATTTAAGGCTCCCCAATAAGCATCAGGAACAGCAAACCATTCGCAATCTCCAGGACCAATGTTGATGTTAATAGAACAGAAGTTGTTATTTTCTTGATGTCCTGGAGTTCTACTTCCTGGCACTTTCATATAAAGCTGTACAGTGTTCATGCCAAGAATGACATGGCCAACATGCGACAACATGTTACCAGCAGATACTACTCTGGCAAATGCTGGCAACTTATTAAGTTCTTGAAGTTGGGCTTTCCACTTCCGGTCGTCTGATAGGTCTACATTTGTACCAAATTTAATCATTTTACACCCATTTGGAGCAACTTTTCCATGAGGGTGAACACCATTTTTCAATTTCCTTCTCACAACATTGCCCGTTGAGTCCTTAGAATCAGAGTCCGATAAATTACTGCAATGTATACCAGTTGTCTTCTCCTGTTCTTCCTGCAAAACCCAAAGGCAAAAAAAAAATACATAAGAAATTTCAAAAGTCTATGATGGAAAAAAGTAAAATGAAAATGAATAATAAAATCAACCTTCAATGAATCTTGAAATGAAGATGCTTGATATTGTGCATATTTGGCAATTGAAGTATGAGAACGGTGAGAAATGCAGGACCAAACCCTTTGACCAAGAACCGGGTCCCGATTTTCATCCGGAGATTGTTGCATTTGCGTTCTGACTTCAATACCATGGTCAGGGTTTGCTTCGACAAGAGTCTTGGTAGAAAAAAGTCCTAAATCTAAAAAAAATCAACCGAAAGTTATATTTAAGTGTCTTGTTTAGATTAATGTAAGATCATAGAAAAGGGATAATAAAACTCACCCAATTTCAAAGCGGCTGCAAGTCCTCTGATAACAGCAATTGGGTTGCGTAAACAGAAGTCTTGAAGTTGTGGGCTAAATGCGTCTTTTTTACTTTCAAGATAAACAGATGGAGTAGGGGGATTTAACTGTTCTCTTGTGAGCTTCTGTGGTGGTGGATCAGGGGGCTGAGGTGGGGGCGCATTTGTGGATAGAATGTTGCAGCCTGATATACCATCTAGATTCATACCCCTAAAATATTGGAATAAGCAAAAATAAAAAAGTTACATGGCATAAAAGAAAGAAAAAATTACAAGTTTTAAAAAAATAGAAACTCACTTTACACTCTCCAAAATAGCCTTAGAATCACTTTCATATGTAAGGTGAAATTCAGGCTTTGCACTTATGTTGGCCATTTGCAAAACCGAAGCTTCTTTTTTGATATCATGTGCTAAATATTCCTCCCCACTTGGACTACCATTTCTCTCATACTTAGACCTGAAAGAAAGAAAAATCAATGATAAAAAAAAGTTGCAAGGCAATTACAAAAAATGATTGAGATGGTATTAGTTAGGAAAGACACTCACATCTTCGATAGTGGTTTAGCCTGTCTCAAGCTGGCAGAGGCTGCAGCAGCAAAGCTTGCTGTGCTATTCTTATTACAAGAATCAGGCTTCTCTTCCTTTACAGTCACTGAAGTTGAACTGCTGGTTCTAGCTTCATTACTCAGTAAATTTGAGGGTGAAAATGGACCAGAGCTTAATGTTTGGGAAGCAGCTATAAACATGAAAAACAAAATAATTATTAGTGACTAAGTGGTAGGAAAAAAATTAAAATTAACTTATGTATTTGACACTTCAAGGTAACTTGCCAGCTGAATCAATATTTTCTTCTTCCTCGCTACCTGAGCCAAATTGCTTCAAAAGATCTTCTGCTAGGGAAGCAGTGATATCTTTGTGGGAAAATAAGGACTGCAGTTCTTGGTCCGAGAAATCATTGTAGTTTCCAGTACTGGTCTGTGAAGGCGGTTTGTTTTGAACAGGGTACTGATTCTAAAAGAAATGGAAAAGGCAACCAATTAATTTAGTCTGATCTCATACGTGGGTTAATGTATGAAAGGATTGAAAAAAGCTAATAGATAGATAGATAGATAGATAGATAGATAAAAACTTACCTGGTTGAAACCTGACAACTGTTGCTGCTGCTGTGTTTGAGATGTCTGTTGAGACTGTTGCTGTTGATATTGCTGGTATGGCATGCCTGCCTGACTATTAGGAGTGGCAGCAAAATTTGCACCAGGTTCTGTGAAGCCAGACTGAGGGGCAACACCCGTCTGGTAAAAAATTAGTGTTATCTTATGGTTTTCAATTTTAGAGAAAGTAAGAAGTACCCCTAATATAGTACTTACAGCTTGAGGTGGACAACTCTTCACAGATGGTTGCTGTAAGGGTTGCTGGGGACGAGCCACTTGTCCTGGTTGTTGGACAGAAGGGACACCAGCATGCAGTTGCTGTTGCTGCTGTTGCTGCTGCTGCTGCTGCTGCTGCTGCATTCGCAATTGCTGCTGATGCTGCTGCATCAATCGGTAATGGTGCTGGAATTGCTGCATTTGTTGCTAAAAACACAAAAATGACCACATATTAAGAAAATGTTAATAAGTCAAATATACAGTCAATTTAATAGAATATTAATCACTTACCCTTTGCTGAGGAGTGAGAGCTTCCACATGAGATTGATAGTACTGCAATAACTGGAGCTGCTGTTGATTGAGGTAATAAGGAGGTGGCTGCTGCGGTTGTGACTGAGGGGGCCGGGCATGAGCCATGCCACCAGCAACCATTGAATTGTCTACCTCACCATTGGGCTGTAGCAATAAAAGCATAATTATAATTCCGGTCAAATAAGAACTGTGCGTAAATAAAATTTGTGAAGGTAATCTCACCTTAAAGCGCTTCGCATTGGAGCCAGGGACAGCCCCAGGGTATGGAGGTGGAGGAACTGCCCCACCATTCACACCATTCACATAGTGATTTGGTTTCGGCCCACCTTGTTGAGCCATGCCTGGATGACGTTTTTGCTGGGGTTGGTGTTTAGAATTCCAGTCACTTACAACAGGAGTATTCCACGCCTCCTCTATTGTTGGCAGCTCGGCCCTAAAAAAATTTTAAGTTAATAGATAAGTATTTACATTTTTCAAAAAATATTTTCAATATGTGAAGAGCAAAACCTCAATAACTCACTTGCTGGTAATGCTAGGCATTGGAGTTTTTGCCAATTGTGTTTGAAGAAAAGTAATACGTTGGCTAATATCTGAATTAGTAGAATCCGTATTTTGAGGTCTAGCACTTATGTGCCAAGGTTTCAGTGGACCTGGTTCAGATGAGGTAGTATTACTACCACCAGCAGCTTTATCTTTACTGGCTCGTACTGAGTGAATGTAGCAGGCTAATGCGTCTTTCAGCTGGCTACAACTCTCATACAAGATACCTTTAAGAAATTTAGAATTATTATTGGGACAGTTCTCGGTGAATAACAGGAGAAATCGATACGAAAAAGACCCTTACCCAAATTAATCCAAGATGCAGAATGACACTTATCTAGCTGAACTGCACAAACATAGGCTTGCAGTGCATCTACGTACTGCTTCTGTTGTTGGTATAAAACTCCAATAGAGCACCATACATCAGCAGTTGGGGTTGTCTTTTCAACAACGTTTCGGTAAGCATCAAAGGCATGATCTGCTTTCCCTATAGAAGCATAACACCTTCCTAGGAGGTAAAGTGTTTGTCCCGAATTTCGGTCAGCTTCGAGAGACTTTTCTAAACAGCGAATGGCTAATGTCATACGCTCAGTTTTACTCCCAAATGTTTCAACATTGTGGTACATCCATCCTGCAAAGAAAACCATTCACAATTTAGCTCAGATAATATGAATAAATAAGGTTTGTTGAAATACAGTCCATTTCTTTGGTACATGGCTGTAAATATTTTGAGGAAAATCTTACCTAACTGCCGGTAGATATCAGCTTTCAAATGAAGCGGAAGATCTTTTTCTTTGAGCAGTTGTTCATAGAGTTCTTTCGCAAGTTTATGCTTCTTCTGCACTTCATAAAGATGAGCAATATGAAATTGAACTAAACAAAAACAATTCCCGAGTCAGTTAATTATGTATGCTTTACTCCGCAAAGTCACGTCCGATCCGAACCCTGGGGAGATACTCACTCTCGAGCTTGCAGAACGTGCTGGGAGACGCGTCCACATACGAGAGCTTGAGGTGCTTCAGTGCCGACTCGGGGTCATTGTTCACTTTGAACATCAACCCAAGACGCAGGTGGACCTCATTGGCTCTCTGGAAGACCGGGTCGACGTAGAGAACTTGTTGGAACGCTCGCACAGCCCTGCACAACACACAGATGCACAACAATCAGAACCGGTAACAATCCAAGTCGATCTTTCTTCGGTGCCACGGGTGCCACCGGGTCACAACCAGTGACAACAAACACCACAACAACGCCATGCGGGGCGGGGCAGAGGCGGGGCAGGGGCGAGGGCGGGCGGGACGAGGCAGGCGCAGGGACCGCAGGGTCACAAGCGGGAGAAGTGTACATACGGCAGACCAGGGCGACCAGGGCAGACCCGGACGAGAATGCACTCATGCGACCGCTGCTAGGCGCGCGGAACTCGACTAGATTATGCGATTATCCACAGCCGTCGTCATTCCTTCTGCCACTCACTTCTAACAGTGGGCGCAAGAAGCTAGGGCTGTCGCTGATCGCATAACGTTATGACCACCGAAAGAATAGACTATCTCTTTCTCTCTCGCACACATGGGCTAGCGTATTCTTTCCACTCATTTGGTGTACTAAACCCTCGGCAGTTCCACTATACCTCACACTCTGAGGCTGAGGACGGTGCGGTGTAGGGAGGAGGAACGCAAACGCACAGCAGAGCCGGCCGGCCGGGACCCGGTGCCTGTTCTGTCAGACGGAGCGGAGCAGAATGCCCGCCGCCCGCCGCGCCGCACGGTAGGCGTGGCGGAGGAGAGAGGGAAGGGGTGGAGAGGGGGGGGGGGAGCTTCGGGATGAATGAAATGACGCACTCCCCCCACCCCCACCGGCCCGGGGGCCGCGGGACGGGCCACTCCACGCGCGCAACACCGGGAAATACTACTGATGAGTAAGTTAAATACACACGCGTCCGCGCCTCCCCCCCTTTTTTTCCTCCGCCGCCGCGCCGCGTCGCCGGCGTCCTAAACGTCACTTTTTGGCAGCGATTTAAAACCGGGCCGAACGCGCGCCGCCGGGCAAAAGCGGGGGGAGGAGGGGGTAAACCACAGGAATGAAGTCGGCAGGGGTTAGTCAGTAGTGGTGTCGTCTCTCTGTCCTTGTCGCACTCATGCGGCACGGCCATAAGGAGCAAGAGAGAGGGCACTGGCACTCAACGCTGTTCAGAATCACTCCGCAGGTCCAGGCCCTTCCGCCACGACGACGTCCTCCTCGTCTCGCACGCCCCGAGGCGCACTGTTTAAAAAACCCACAGTAGTGATAACCGTAAAATCCGACATGGTACTGTACTCGGGGGAAAAACGGTAAAACACTGTACATTCAGCGTCATCTTCCCTACTATTTGCAATAAAATTTTACGGTTTATTATTGTGTTTAGGAATAACGGCGTTAACCGTTGTTGAAACTGTGTTTCTCAAACAGTGCGGGCGGAGCGGAGGTGCAAACCGAAGCAGCAGGGCGGGGCGGCTAGGAAAGAATCTAGACTAGACCAAGCTCGGCCGCCGTGTCCAGGCTGGCCGACACACACCTACGTGCAAATGCAAGGGGAGCGAGCGGGCAAGCGCGCATAGCAGTAGCAGCGGGTCCCTGTCGTTAGCTTAGCACGGGGCCGCCAGTGTCGCGGTCGCGGTCGTGGCCGACGGGGACGCGTCACGCCGCGTCACGCCGCGTCACGGACCGCGACAGTGTCACAGAGACGCGACACGCGACGCGGACCCACACCACCAGCCGCCTGATTCAGAAGATCGCTCTCGTGCCTGCGTCCTTGTCGCACCTATGGCGGTGTCCTATGTCGGGCATGACAGTACCCTATGAGTGCGACAAGGAGAGATGTACGAGAGCGATCTTCTGAATCAGCCGGCAGGACACGAGAAAGGCATACCCTACCCGCCCCGCGCGCCGCGCGTGTGCTGTGTGCCCGGCCCGCGGGGCGGGACCTGGAGGGCCGACGCGCCGCGACTCCAGACCGGAAACACGAGTGCCTCACCGGGCAGGATGTGCCGCCCCGCCCCGCCCCACCCCGCGGGCAGCACGACGAACGCCGTCGCGAGTCCAATCGCACAACGACTCACTCGCTCCGGCCCCTCCCGAATCCTGGTTCCGTTTCCGCGAAAACCCACCGGAAGCGCAACGTCAGCGTCAGCAGCGTCATACCGCCTCCTCCGGGCCTGTTCGTCACCGTCACCACTACACCACGTGCCGCGTACACGTGTCGTGTCAGTCGGGAGCTCCGGCACCAACCCGAGCATTGAGGAGAGCATTCCGCTGCAAGGCAATCGGAACCTTAAAGAAACAAAGCATGACGGCCCGATCTGTCTCCTCCTGGCCGCTCATTGGCCGGCCGTCACACCCAAGTCAATGACGGCGAATCAGCATGCAGGAGGAAACACATCGGCCAGTCATGGTTTTCTTCTTTAGGTTCCGACCGTCTGGCACCGGGAATGCCCTTGCTATCAGAGGAGAGGCGAGCCTCTGTAGGGTGATTCCGCACAGTGGTTTCGTCTCTCTGTCCTTGTCTCACTCATGCGGCACGGCCATAGGGAACAAGAGAGAAGACTCTACAAAACGCTGTTCGGAATCACCCTGCTGATGAGCGCGGTTGGCGCCAAGACGCCATGCCAGCACCCTGCAAAGGGGCAGGAGCATGGGTAAGAGCAGGGGCAGAAGCAGGGGCAGTAGCAGGGGCAGTAGCAGGGGCAGTAGCATGGGCAGGAGCAGGGGCAGAAGCAGGGGCAGTAGCATGGGTAGGAGCAGGGGCAGTAGCAGGGGCAGTAGCAGGGGCAGTAGCATGGGCAGGAGCAGGGGCAGAAGCAGGGGCAGTAGCATGGGTAGGAGCAGGGGCAGTAGCAGGGGCAGTAGCAGGGGCAGTAGCATGGGCAGGAGCAGGGGCAGTAGCAGGGGCAGTAGCATGGGTAGGAGCAGGGGCAGTAGCAGGGGCAGTAGCAGGGGCAGTAGCATGGGCAGGAGCAGGGGCAGAAGCAGGGGCAGTAGCATGGGTAGGAGCAGGGGCAGTAGCAGGGGCAGTAGCAGGGGCAGTAGCAGGGGCAGTAGCATGGGCAGGAGCAGGGGCAGAAGCAGGGGCAGTAGCATGGGTAGGAGCAGGGGCAGTAGCAGGGGCAGTAGCAGGGGCAGTAGCAGGGGCAGTAGCAGGGGCACCGCCGCGGCGACGGCGAGGCGATCGCTTCTCTGGACTGCTCGCATAACATAACGGGGGGCGGGGCGGGGCTCTGACTCACCGCGGCCCGGCGCGGCTCGGCGCGGCATGCAGTGCAGCGGAGAACACTTACGCTGGCGTTGCCTCACCGCCACACCGCGCCACTACGCCGCGCCACGCCGGGCCGGGCCACCCGCGCTCGCTAGCGCGGCGGGCTGATCTAGGTCAGCGCTGCACCGCCACGCCGCGCCGCCGCGCCGAGCGGGGTGAGTTACTGGCGGGGGTGGACGTTGAGGCACGGCGGGGCGGGGGGGGGGGGGGGCGGGGCGGGGCGGGGCGGCGTTCCACCACGGCCGAACGGCACCCCATACTGCACCACAACCACCGTGTGCCATCATCACATAACAACAGCCTCACTCGAGGCGAGGGCCGCGGGGGTCGCGTGGTCCCGTGTCGCCAGAGAGGAGGGGAAAGGGCGCAACTGGGTCAAACAAGTCACTCTGGCAGCGCTGCGCGCCTGCATGGACACAGACGCCGTGGCCGCACCACGAGTGCAGCGCCAGTGGCGGAGAATAATATTTCATTTCGCCTGCGCATGATTCAGAACACCGCTCCCATGCCTCTGTCTGTCCTTGTCGCACTCACGAAGGCGTACCCTCTAGAGTATGGAGTTGCTCCATGTGTGCGGCAAGGACAGAGGCATGGCAGCGATCTTCTGAATCAGTCGGCGGTCAGGAGAGGAGATGAGAGCGCTGCCGGCCCGGCCCGGCCCGGCCCGGGGCCCTGCCCGGCCCGGCCCGGGGCCCTGCCCGGCCCGGGGCCCTGCCCGGCGCGCTCTTGGCGCCTTAAGTACACCTTGCGGGTGCTCAGAAATTGTACGCCAAGGCGTACAGTGATCGTACGTACGCCAGAGGCGTACACCACGCAAAACTGTACGCCTAGCGTACGACGACAGCTCACCTTTAGCGTACAGTGACATCACACCCTCCTCAGACAATGGGGCAGGCGGACACCAAGGGTGTGCTGTCATCGTACACCAGGGGTGCAGTTTTGCGTGGTGTGCGCCTCTGGCATACGATCACTGTACGCCTTGGCGCACAATTTCTGAGCACCCCAAATTAACAGTGTACGCAAGGCCAAGAGCCAGGTTGGCTTCACTTTGCTGATCAGGCGAAACTCAGCCGGCCGAGTTGCAACTCTCCCTCATGGCCACACACAACGCCCGTCCCTTTAAAAAGCCCCGCCATTGCCCACCTCGCGACCACCGACCCAACTCGACCCACGCACGTCACATCACGTGGCGTCCGAAATCGATTTCGGCCCAACAGAGCCATGAGGGACATCAGCTGGTCCGGGTCGGTCAGGCCTAGGTCCACCCACCCAGGCAGGCCCAAGGCAGGGCAAGGCAGGGCAGGGCCTGGCCTGCGGGCGGGGCGGGGCGGGCGGGGCGGGGCGGGGCGGGGCGGGGCGGGGCGGGGCGGGGCGGGGCGGGGCAGGTCCGCCCGTCCTGTCCCGGTCCTTACGCCATCCTGTTGGACTGGCGAGGCGAGACCACCTGCCCGGCCCGGCCCAGCCGATCATAGGGAGAGAGAGCCAGCGAGCAAGGCCCTACACCGGAAAAACAAAGGTTCTAAGAAGCAACGCCTTTCCTGGGGCGCTAAAATCAAGTGCCTTTAGTGCCTTTCCTGGGTGCAAAGGCACTAAATTTGTACAGTATTGCGTATACGCAGCTGGTCAGCTAAAGGTGCTAAGTCCTACCTTTAAAAGGCACTAACAAAATTTAGTGCCTTTCCTGGGACACTAAATCTTAGTGCTTTTCAAAGGTAGGACTTGGCACCTTTGTTTTTCCAGTGTGGGCGACCAATGAGCGAAGCAGAACGGCAAGGCTCCGGGCGGCCCGGCCCGCGACCAGGCGGAGCAGGACAGGACCTCATCTCAGAAGGGCAGAGCAAGGCGGGGTGGGGCTGAGTTCCAGAGTGAGAGGGAATGCCACGTGGCGTAAAATTTGGTATACAGTTTAAAAGTGTAACACTACATTCACTGATGAGCCGGAGGGATGGCTGTCATAGATTTACATCCTAATTTACAACTAGTAAGATTCCAAAATACACTCTAGTAAGTCTCCAAGAATACTTTTCACGGCCATATCTTTGTTGCAGGACTGCCGCCGCCGCCGGCCGGCCGGCCGAGGAGAGCCAAGGTCAACTTTTTTCCGGTCACTGACCTGCGCAGCCAGGGCCGGGGGCCGGCCAGGCGGGGGGGGGGGGGGGGGGGGGGACACCACGAGCACACAGAACACACTGCCCCATCCTCTCCACGGGACTGGATTAGTCATCGCGGAGGAAGCTCTCTCCCCCCTCCCTGGACTGGACAGCGCGACCGCCGAGCTCGTGGGAACCCGAGCGCCCCGCCCCGCCCCGCCCCGCCCCCGGCGCACCGTCATGTCAGCTGGGCTACCCACTGCAATGCACATTCGTCCTCTACGAAACACCTCCTACAGTACCCACCGCTGACGCCACCTTCCGAGTACGTAAAACTGCAACCGTCACACCATTTGTTCAGATAACAGAAAAGGGAGGGAGTAGGGAGGAATCTCTAGCAGCTCATCGGCTACACGATAATCGTGACAAAGTACGACACGTGCGCGAGGAAACGACAAGCCCGCGTAGAGTGCAGCCCACAGCGAGTACCGGGTGTTTCTCTAAGTGCGTAACAGTGTTGCGGGGTTGCCTACCCCGTTCGTCCGTAAGGCGCCATGGCTCCCGGAGCGCTGAAGAGTATGCAGTCCCGCAACACTGTTACGCATTCAAAGAAACACCTGGTACTGGGTTTTTCTTTGAATGTTTAACAGTGTTGCGGGTTTACCTACCTCACTGACCCGTAAGGCACCATGGCCCCTGCAGTATGCAATCCCGCAACACTGTACTGTAGCGCATTCAAGGAAACAGCCGGTACAGTGCAGCCTGCCTACAGGTGCGCTAAGTGAAGGGCCCCACGTGCCTCACACTTGAGCCGTCGAGTCGAGCCACGCTTTGACGGCGGCGCGCAGGTTCGCTGCCCCGCCCCGCCCCGCCCCGCCCCGCCCCGCCCGGCCGGTTGTGGACCTCGGCGTCGACGTCAGAGGGTATTTAAAAACTACCGCGGCGAGATAACGTTTCTCGGCCTGCAGGCTCTATCAGCTGCGCGTGTCGTGGCGGGAGACCACACGGCCAATGACGGCGCCCGCCCCCGCCCGCCCGCCGCGCGGAAGAAAGCAACAGGGCAGGAAAAGACGCCGCCGCCAAAGCGACGACGCTTCAAGGCGCGCTTGAAATGTGTCTCATTCATTCGGCCCCCGCGCCGCGCCCGCCCCAGCGTGCCGACGAGACGACCTCTCCAGCCCTGCCCCACCCCGCCCCGCCCCGCCGTCACAGCGCCTCAGGCAGCGCCGTTGTGTCATCCGCGGCGGGGCGGGGAGTGGAGCCCCCCCCCCCTCCACCCCCGGCCAGACTCGCTATATTTATACTCCGTGACCCGGCAGCGGGATACACCGGGACGACACTGGAGCAGCGCCACTTTAAGGTAGTAGTCGAGGCGAGGGGGCCACGACTCTTGTTTACGGACGTACACACACAGGATTAAAAGATGACACGGATTACACGTAATTACTGTACATACCTGATTTTAGGTGGTAGTGGTAATTCGTTAAATTTTAGGATATTTTTCCATATTCCTGTATTTTGGCAGTGGGATTACACGTGGATTACAGGCTAACGAGTACACAGGATTACAGAAGTGGTGGCCCCCTCGGTAGTAATAGCACGACATGAAATTGAACTTTGAGGACTACAAACTTGAGGAAATGGTAGTTGACATGGCTCCTGCCGGGCCTCACGCCTCACGCGCACGAGTACCAGCTGGTCACACCCTACCACACATGCTCTTTGCAAAGGTCTTCGCGAATAAGGCATAAACGCGTATCTTGTAACACATGACCACTATGTGGCCACGCGTCCGTGTTAAATCATAGCGGATGAAAACGCCCCGCGCACTTCCTGTGTTAAACGGTGCGCATTCCAAACTTTTCCCCTGTGCCACGCACACACACGCGCGCGCGCAATGTTATCCAATTCATGTGACGTCATATTCTTTTAAATGTAAAAGCTGTCACATTCTTTATACAGTAATACGATGTCACATTTGTTGTAATTATGGCAAAGCGCCGTAAATTCGGCAGTCACATTCAAAAGACTGCGACAATTCCATCCAAACGAATGTGAAGTTTTAACATTTAAAAGAATGTGACGTCACATGAATCGAATAACAGTGCACATGCGAGTGTACTCTCGTACATAGAACTTCGTACATAGACCCAGGCCGATTGCCGCCGGCCGGTGCCGTGCCACGCCGTGCCGTGCCACGCCGTGCCGTGACGTGCCGTGCCACGCCGTGCCGTGACGTGCCGTGCCACGCCGTGACGTGCCGTGCCACGCCGTGCCGTGCCACGCCGTCACGTGACGTGACGTGACGGTGCGCTCCGTCACGTCCTGCAATGACGTCAAGACGGCTCGGCGTGACCCGTCGCGGCGCCGCCGCCTCCGGCCGCGGTCAGCATCGCGGCGATACGCGACACTAACCTGCCGCCGCGCCGCGCCGCGCCCGTCCGACCACCATCGAGCTCGGCCCTGCGAGAAGTAGGGCATCGCCACGCCACGCCACGCCACACCCGAGTGTACTGTACTACACTCAGTCATGTGAAGGGGCGCGGCGGGGCGGGGCCGAGGCCAGGACTCCCGGCAGAGGGCGCTGGCAGCGCCTCCACCGGGCCGAGACGGGACATGACGTGACGAGCGCCGGGCCGGGCCGGGGGAGTGAGGGGCGGGGCGGGGCGGGGTGGGGCGGGGCGGGGCGGGGCATCTTGATAGGCGGCCGCGGCCGCGTGGTGATGGCCCATAATGCGGTCACCGCCTCCGCCGAGCCCGCCGGCCGGCTGAACAACGCAAATAATAAAAAACAAAACAAATAAAACGAAAACGTATTTACTTAGAGGCCGGCCCCGGCCGCGTGTGAACGAAACAAAACCACGGCGCACGCACGCACCATGTCGCGTGTCAGCGCCCGTCGGGTGCGAATAGTTTAGGTATGAACCGAGCATGACCACCAACACGGAAAAAAATGACTTTGTTATGATGATCGACTGTTCGATGGGAGAAATTCAGTAGCTAGTATCGAAAATCCGATACCAAAAACCACAAGTTAGTTGTCACGACCAAACACTCGCAGGATGAGAACTGAGCTGTGGTTTGTTCTCATCGTACAAGTGTCCGATCGTCAGAACACCCAGAAAAACAGATGGTTTTGGCAACCATGCCAGGGACAACCATACGAAATATGGTTGTGCCAGCACTCACATGGTTACACCAACAACGGAAATGCTTGGGCTTGCCTTTTTTGTAGTTGGTACAACCATATGAGAGTCGCCTCAACTATATTTTGTATGGTTGTCCCTGGCCTACCATAATATGGTTGCTGTAAGTTTCTATTTTTCTGGGTGAACTAGCTCCTGGCTGTCGGTATCGCATTTTCGATACCAGTTATCGAACTATGCCCATCGAACAGAGCTGATCACCACATCAAAGTCATTTTTTTCCGTGAAACACCAGTCTTTTGTTTCTCTTCTTGTTTCTTTCCTTCATTTTCAGTTCCATGTTTTGCGCTGTGCTCCGTTCCGGCCGCCCTTCGGATCGACATTATTCGATGATGGGGCTATAATGCAAATTGGGGCGCAAGTCTTGCCGGTCGGGTCGGCGGCGCCGCTCCACTCCACGTGGCGTGGCGGGGCGTGGCGGGGCGTGGCGGGGCGGGGCGTGGCGGGGCGTGGCGGGGCGGGGCGTGGCGTGGCGTGGCGGGGCGTGGCGTGGCGTGGCGTGGCGTGGCGTGGCGGGGCGCGGCGCAACGTCCTCGGCGGTGAGCACGGCGACACGCCACCGCCACTGCAAGTGTGTGAATGAGTGTCGTGCACTTGCGGGGGTGTTGGATTCCCATTTTCTCACACATGAGTGCAAGCACAGGTGCGAATATTCCCGAGAATATCACACACTTGTGCGGGGACAAGTGCAAAATGGAAAACCACACGCCCACAAGTGTGCGACATTTACACTATTGGGTTTCCAATTCCAATGCGCTACAAACCCTCCAACCGCGAAACGCAGCGCAGCAAGATGCCTGCCTCGGTAGACAGCGACCACACCAAGAGATGGGAAACAACCGCACACCTAACACCTCACCTGACAGAAATTTCCGCACCCGTATCATACATAGTACAGTAAAACCGTTAAGATTCAGTGAATGTCACTACAATGGGTTACAGTGAATGTCACTACAGTGATTTACAGTTTTGCTTATTGCGGTGATTTCTTTTCCATATTGCAGATTGCACCTACTCGGGTATGGGCATGTTGTTCCCCGGTGTTCCCTACCAACCGCAACACCACCGTCCCGTTCACCACGCAAGTGCTGGAGGTTTTTATAACACGCGAGCTCTATGTGACCTCTATGTGGTCACGCCAGACTCCATGTGCCAATGCCCAGGCATCAGACAAAAGTATTGTGCCTAGCAGGAAAACTTTCTCTCGGCGTGTCCGCTGAGCACCGCACGCACCGCACACTGACAGGCAGGACCCGGGGCGCGCTTGGCCTGACCCGCCAACACCACGGCGCGGCCCTACATCGGGTGGGTAGGGTAGTCCTACCCCGGACGCGTCCGTGCCGCCCTGTCGGAGCATCTCACCCCCAATCCAACCTCCGGCCCGGGCCCGGCTCGAGATCTCACACTCACACCCGCCACGGTAAAATAATAAGAAAAACGGAAACCGGAGCTCATCGCGCAGTGTCTTTGTTCCGACGCGGGGCGGAAATCGAACTGAACCGTTTATCCCAACGGCCATCGCCAACCCAGACAGACAGCCAGGGCAGGCCGGCAGGCCGGGCATATCTTAACGGCGACAGGTGCACAAGGTGCCGCCCCGCCCCGCCCCGCCCCGCCCCGCCCCGCCCCGCCCCGCCCCGAAGGGGGCGCGCCCAGCAGCTGTGGGGCCCGGCCGGCCGGCCGGACGGCCCGAGACGAGCACCTGTTATATCCACCCCATCCCCCGGCCGCGCGCGCACGGGCCAGGCCTGGGGCGGAGCTGGGGCCTAATCTCCTGGCGGGGCGGGGCGGGGCGGGGCGGGGCGGGGCAGGGCGGGGCGGCAGCACCACACCACCCGCAGCAGCCCGGCCGCTGCTGCAACGGCAGGAGGGCCAAGAAGAATGTGCCGCCTGGCGCGCCGAGCACCAGCCCCACCCGCCCCGCCCCGCCCCGCCCCGCCCCGCCCAGGTAGGCATGTCTGATCTAATAAGCACGAGGCATCACACCTTTCGATATGCAGTCAACAAAAGGTGACCGGCCGGCCCCGGCCGTAAACTGTAGCCTAGCCTAGCCGTGTCCACACACAACACAGCCCGCCTCGCCCCGCCCCACCCCGCCCCGCCCCGCCCCGGAGACAAGTCGATTCGGTGACAAAGTGAACCTGCCCGGTCACGGTGCGGCCCGCCCGCACCCGCATCACCTTGGCGTCCCGCGTGCTGGCGCTGGCACACGCTAGCACACGCTGCTAGTGCTCGCTGCCTGGCGGGGCGGGTAGGCGGGGCGGGCTGCTCCGTCCCAAATAGAGGAGGCACTTCACTGCACTGCACGGCCCCGCGAGCGCTGGACGGCAGCCAAGGCGCGCGACGCGACGACCCCGCCCCGCCCCGCCCCGCGCCAACAGACAGCCCGGCGCCCAGGACAGAGTTGCCACAAAAGTAGGAAAATGGACCCCCTAACAACACAGTGGAACAAAGCGGGCTGCATTGCATCTCTGCGCCTGCCTACTGGGCAACACCTACACACCTGTGCAAGGGTGCTGTCTGGTAGGCAGGCGCAGATGCAGCCCGCCTTTACACTGACACTACTGTGTCTGGGCGACTCATTGCCTACTTTTCTGGCAACACTAGTCCCTTGAGTAGACGGGCCCTCAGGTGGACTGTAACATGTTCTCTGTTCCAAGGAGTTCGTACATCAGCTGATGAGCTGAGCTGGGCTGGTGGTGTAGGCAGTGAGGGAAGGGAGCGCAGTGCTGGGCCATGCCGGGCGCGGCGGGGTGGGGTGGGGTGGGGCGGGGTGGTACGGGGCGAGGCGGGGCGGCCTGACGACACGACGTAGCGTCTTCTCCTCGGTGCAGCTGCAGGCAGGGACGAGTAGTGCAGCCCGCGAGCCGCAACGACTCCACTCCCCCGGCAGCGCTGCGGTCGGGTTGGCCAATCACAGCTGCAGCTGCAGCCCGCCCCGCCCCGCCCCGCCGCGCCCCGCCCCGTCTCCGGTGAGGCGCAATAGCTTGCTAGCGCGGGCGGGGCGGGCGCAGCAAAGCCCTGCACTGCACAGCAGAGGCCAGCGGAAATGAGACGGCCGGGCCTGCGCTGCACATTTTATCGAGGTGGCCACGAGAGGAAAGGGGTAAAGGCCGGCCGGCCAGGCCAGGGCGGGCAGAGGCGAGGCGGGCCGGAGGAGCCGGAGGAGCCGGAGGAGCGTCAGTCAGACGAAAGGTCATTAGCCCCGGGCCGGGCCGGGACAGGCCAGCTGGCGGCGCCCGCCTCCGCCCCATCACATCTAGGTCCTGCCTGCTCCTGCTAGTCAGGGCCCCGGGGGGACACGGCCTGCTCCTGCTCGCGGCTCTAGTGTCTAGTCGCAGTGTGCAGGCGGCGCGGCGCGGCGTGGCGTGGCGATTCGCGTGCCGTGCCGTTCTTCGTTGGTGCAGCGAGCCCAGCCGGGCCGGGCGGCGTTGCCACGCCGGGCACGACACTACACAGGCAGGCGGGTGGGGCGGGGCGGGGGGCGGGGCGGGCAGTGGGGTGGTGCGCTGTTGCCAGACTGCCGGGGCAGGGCGCGGGGCGGGGCGGGGTGCGGCGGGGCCGACGCGGCCATGAAGCGGCTCCGGCGGCTCACGTCACCCTTACTCTATCTCTGTGCGGCCGGGGCGGGGCGGGGCGGGGCGGCCTGCATGTATGTGGCCATGCTCATGCACTGCGGCAGCATGGCCAGGCAGGCACGTCGCGTGGCGCAGTGCATCTCGAGGCAACAGGCAAGCGCGAGTGCAGAGCACGGCACGTCACGGGCCGCTGCGTGCGCGTGCTGCACCGGTCCCAATCACTAGCGCACTACGCACGCACGCACGCACGCCTTTGTCTTGGTCGCCAAGAAGGCTTCGGCGCCGTGGTGCATTGGATTGCCGGAATCGCAGCTGCCGGCTGCCGCAGGCAGGAACTGCGTCGGGGGAGGCGGAAGCGCGATTTTGTGAGGAGGGGCGGGGGCGGGCCGGGGCCCCACCGTCCCCCCTGGTGCCAGCCCTGCCCGGCCCGGCCCGGCCCACGGCGGCGGGGCGTTAGGCCCTTCCGCCCAGGTGCTCCCGACATGTATCTGCGGGGCGCAGGGACCCGTAACACGGGTCCCATACTCAACCAGGGTTCCCACATTTTGGCTCCTGGCATTTTCCATGACTTTTCCATGACTTTCCAGACAGAACTTTCAAACTTTCCAGGACTTCCGTAGACATAACGCAATTTTAAAACAGGAAACAAAATTAAAAGATGGCTGCTCGGCCGTAGCCCTGCCATCAAATTTCCTCCTCCCTCGCTTTGGCGCGGCAGAGCGTCGTCTGAAATATCTCCTTCATAGAGTCCATCGTCCCCGAAATTTTCCATGACTGTCCCTGCAATTTCCATGACTTTCCATGACCAATTTTTTTCCCCATGACTTTCCATGACTTTCAAGGTCTTCCAGACTTGTGGGAAACATGTCAACGCACGTCACCCTTCCTTGCCACACCTCGGCCCCCTCACGCCGCGCCGCGCCCCCTCCTAGACTCTTGACCTGTTATGCCTTCTCTTTCTTTGGACGGCCACGCCCACCCGGCGCGGCACCGGGTCAGCAATAAATTCCCGGACGGCGGCGCGGCTGCCAGGAAGTTGACACGGCAGCGCGCCCCGCCCCGCCCCGCCCCGAGCCGTCAGCGCTCTGCCGATAAGCTGAGCAGGCGGAACTTTCGCTATTCGAGACCTCCCTCCAGGGAGCCTGGCCTGGTGCGCGCGGCGTGCCCGTGCGGGTGCCTCGCCCTGCCCTGCTCCAGGAGAACGCCGTGATCCCTGTGACGAACGTTAGCACTGTATGTATACGCTGTGGCAATTTTTGATGCCAAACTATTGGCGTCCGTATTTGAACGCCAAGTTTTGGCATCTTTTTATAAAAATGCCAATTTTTCGCCTTTTTTAACGCCAAAAATTGGCATTCTTTAAAGGGACGCCAAAATCCGGCATTAAAAGTAGCCAAAAATTGGCATTTTGTTTAGAAAGAGGCCAAAATTTGGCGTTCAAAACAGAATGCCAAAATTCAGCATTTAAAGTAGCCACAGCGTTTCCAGTGAGGTCGGCGCCCCCGGCACCACAGCCGCACGAGCAGCACCTGTCATAAAACTGTCACAGGCGCCCATTTCTTGTCCCCACATAGTAAATACACCGACAGTGACAGGTCTCTCTCCCGATTTCGTCCCGTTTTCGCCCATTGACAGTGTCCGACTGTCTTCCTGGACGGAGACTGGAGCAAGTCCACGGAGGAGACGGCCTCGACGGCCAGGGGCCGGGCCAGGCCAGTCAGTCACCCATCGCCCTTTGTCTGCCCTGGCACGGCGTGCAACCCAAACAGGGGCCGGGACAGGACGGGACAGGCCGAGACGGGACGGGATGGTCACGCCATACCAGACCGAACAGAACACCCTGCGCTGCGCTGCCGTGTCCCCTGACGGGACGGGACGGGGGACCCGCCAAGTCCTTCGTCTGCCAGGACCTGTCCTGTTGTGCCCAGCATCCAGTGGCGGGGCGTGGTGGGGCGGGGCGGGGCGGGGCGGGGCGGGGTGGGGTGGGGTGGGGCGCGCGGCCCGCCCTGCACCGGCCCGCCGTAGGCACGCAGCCACCGTCAGCACGCTTTGTCCTCGGCCCAGGATTGCCGCAGGTCAATAACAAAAGCGAAGCGAACACACACTGCAAGCGCGCAACGGACAAAGACGACACAGGAAAAAAATTGGGCAAGAAAGTAAAATTAAAAAAAAAATGCACCATTATGAAAAAATACGCGAGCACACCACTCGGCAAAACAGAAAGGTATATATTTTGCGGAAGTGTACACTCACACACACACACACACACGCCTTTCTCAAGACCGACATTTTTTCGTTGGAAGCGAGGGAGGAGAGGAAGAAAAGGAGGATGCCTGTAACTGCCGAAGTCGCAAGCGGAGCAGACACGGGCGGGGCGGGGCGGGGCGGGGCGGGGCGGACCCCTCCCTCCTCAGCCTGGAGCACACCTGCCTACCCCTGTTCTGCGGGGCCCTGGGGCCCGAACCGCTGCAGCCCCCCCCCCCCCCACCCCCAGTGTCTCTACGTCCCTACTCTGCCCTTTCCACACGCAACACGATGTGGCGCAGGGAGGACTTTCACACAACTGTACAGCAATCATCAAACTGTGTCCTGTGTCTTATCTCGCGATTCTCAAACTTTCGATCCTGGCACCTAGATTACGCCCGAACGCACAAGCAGACGTCGGCACCATAAGTGTCGGTCGCCATGGCTAGACATGTCCGTCCAGGGCAGATTAAACGGCAGAGTTTACCGAGTGTTTCCTTTGAATACGTAACAGTGTTGCGGGATTGCCTACTCACCAGGTCATCAGGGGCCATGGCGCCTTATGGGCGATTTGGTTAGGCAAACCCGCAACACTCTTCCGCACTCACAGCAACACCCGGTGCGGGTGGGGTGCCCTGCTGTGCCGCCAGTAGTGCGGCCCGGCCCGCACCGCACCCGCTCCATCAGACAGACTTTCAGCTCAGTGCCGACGTTTTGGCGACAACATGCGACGGGCCGCCAACAGCAGCACAGTCAGCCAGCGCGTGTTACGTTACGTAAAAGGGGGACCCTCTACACCTTGGTGTCGAGTTACGCCCCGCTACGCCCCGCCACGCCGCACCGCACCGGGCAGCACCGGGGCGAAGGCGAAGCGCAGCGTCTTGGACGGCGTGTACAGCGCAGCAGTGATACAGTACGGCGCATTATACAGCGATGGACGATAAGGGACGACCCCGGGTCGGGCCGGGCCGGGCTGGGCCGCCGGCACGCCACCGGTACGTGGCGGGTTAGGGTAGGTCCGGTGGCCCCGACCGCCCGTCCCGTACAGCACAACAAGTACAGTAGGGCGCCCGCCCCGCCCGGCACAGCCAAAGCCCTTTCATGCAACCGCGCACACTTTGGGCGACCGACACTGGGCGTCCCAGATCGCTTCCCAGAAGCTGCGCTGCGACAGTCGGCCCCACCCCCACCCCCGCCGGGTCCGAGTCCCAACACGTGGTCGCTTGCGGTCGGCCGGGGGCGGGGCGGGGCGGAGCACACAGAGACACTTTCGCTGGCCTTGGGCCTGACACGGCCGCAGCCACACCTTGGGGTGCGAGTGCGAGTATACATGATGCTGATGCTTCCGGGGTCTGCGAGAGTACCTCAAGTGGATCCTGAGTGACACGAGCGTGGCCGGAGCCCAGCGGGATACCATGCGACTTATTCGAAACATCGCTCTTGTTACCTCTGTCCTTGTCGCACCCAAGGCGGCGCCTTGCGCCCTATGCCGGGTATGGAAGTGTCCAATGAGTGCGACAAGGACAGAGGTATGAGAGCGATCCTCCGAATGAAGCGGCAGGCAGGCCTGTCGTCAAGCCTCAGGAGGCTCACGTCCACGCGGGAGGCTGCCGTCCAGCAGAGCGATTCCGCTGCCCGCCCCGCCCGCACTCGTCGGCGTACTCCCTGAGTGCGAGAGAGACAGAGTGCTCCAGCACCCTACGGCAGACTCCTTCAGAGCGAGAGAGACAGAGCGACGAGTGCGGAATCGGAGTACAGTCTGAGGTCCACCCCGCACCTTCCGGGTCCGGGGCGGGGCGGGGCAACACAGGTGAGCTTGTCGCCTCCTCCTCGTCTCCCCTCCTCAGCACGCAGGGCAGAGGAGACGAGCAGCTGGAGGAGGGGAGGCAGGTAGGGAGGCTCTTTGTCGCGGGGAGGGCAGGGCAGGGCAGCGCGCACTCAAGACAAGCCAGCCCGCCGGAGAAAAAGGGGTTGCCCAAGGTGAGAAGGGCAGGGTAGGGCAGGGGGAGGGGAAGGGTGGAGGCCGGCCGGTGCGGTGGGGCGGGGAGGGGCGCGCCGCGCGCAGCTGTCCCGTCCCAACCCCTTCAGTACCTGCCGAGAGTTCACCCTCCCTCGGGGTCGGGGGGGAGCCGCGCCGCCGTCGCCAGGCGAAGACCTCGTAGTTGCTTCTGTAACCTCAACCTCAGCCTGCAGTTCAGCTCCCCCCCCCCCCTCCCGCCCCTCAGCCAGGACACTCCAGGAGAAGAGAGAGAGAGAGAAAAGGGGGACCAAAACAAACCGGCACAGGACTGTCGCACTTCCCTTTCCCCTCCCGACGCGGCGGCGCAGCGCGGCGCGCGCGGACAGACACACGGGCGGACCGGCGGGCGTACGGACATCGTAAGGTTACTGACTTACCACACCACGTGACGTCAGAATGCAGCGGAGGAGGGGAGGGGAGGGGCGGCTGGTACTCCAATCACAGACGCTCCACGATCGCAGTCTTCCTCTCCGTGAGGGTGGTGGTAGAAGTATAACGCTTTTCACACTAACAACACACTGCTCATGGCACTAAGCAGCGACACACATACACTCACACACACAATAAGGAAACGTCGACTTGAACACTTAAAACCTAGCACACAGGAGAACACTAACTTTATACACTATTGAACACAGGGATTCCGTTGAACACTGTAAGGATGAACACAGGGCTGGCAGTGGGGTTGAGCGTGTCGGTGCTAACGTCCTACGCCATGGCTCGCTCGGTGGGCTGCGCTACGCTACGCGCTACGCTCCGTCCGTCCCGTCGCGTACCGCTCCGTCCCGACCCGTCCGCTCGCAGTACGAGCTCGGCGCTGCACTGAGGGGAGCGGGAGCATAGGCAGCAGCTCACACAGCGGAGCGGCTCGCGGCCAGGCCCGGCTCGGCTCGGCCCGGCGGCGTGCGCGCGCACCCCACCCCTCCCCTCCCCCTCCGCGTAGTCTTTCTTTGTCCGGGACGGAGCGGGCCGGGGCCGGGGAGAGGAAGGAGAGGAAGACTGCGTCGCGGAGGGGAGGGGAAGGGGGAGGGGAGGAGGGAGGGCTGCCGGCCGGACCCCGGCCGGCGCGGCGCGGCCGACGACGGGGTGGTGGACAGCAAGTGTCAGCGCGCCGAGCCGAGCCGAGCCGCACGTCCAGCCAGCCGACTGATTCAGAACATCGCTCCCATGCCTCTGTCCTTGTCGCACTCATGGAGCAGCTCCATACCCTAGAGGGAACACCTTCGTGAGTGTGACAAGGACAGAGGCATGGGAGCGACGTTCTGAATCAGTCGGCAGCCTGCCGGCCGTCTTGATCTGAACTGCAACCTGCCCGTCGAGTCGACCCGCTGCTCTATGGAGGAAATGCTATACTCGCTCCGTTTGAACCGCTTTCGGTCATTGAGCAAACTCAGCTCTTCTCCCTCTCTCGCTCTCTTACGTATTTCTATTCGAGACTGCATCCAGTGGCCAGGGACGGAAGGGGTTGGATCTGGGAACACATTCGGCAAAGTTAGCCACTCCGAGGCCGGGCGGCGTTTGCTCGTTTACCACCGCGAAAGAAAACTTGTGCGTCAAGTGCTCAAAACTTGAGGCAAACCAACCAGCCAATAACAACTTGATCGCGACAAGGACGACGATGAAAGCCACCCCCCTCCTCCGGCTCCAGCTCCTTCCCTATTCAGATGATTTTCCTCGCCACGACGGCGCCCTGCCCTGCCGCAAGAAGATTTACAGGGTGCAGAGGACAGCCACATTTCTATTCTGTCGCCGAGATGGCAGGTGCCATGCCCCGCCCCGCCCCGCCCCGCCCCGCCCCGCCCCGCCAGGGTGCAGCAGAGCACGCGTCCTCAATGGATCGTAAACCTGTCGAGCCCAGCCGTTCAATGAGGAGGGCCCAGGCGACTCCATCAGCAGCACTGTACAGCGCGGCACAGAGCTGCATGCAGCTGCAGCTGTCAATGAGCACAGATGCAAAAACGGAGAAGAGAAAAACCATTGCCCTCTCTGCACGACGCGGTTTGGAGTGTCTCTATACTGTCCCGGATACCAGTCCTTAGCAATGAAACACGAGACAATATTATTTGTCTGCTGTGACACAGGGCCGAGCACAGAGAAAGAGAAACATTGCTGAGTGCTCATCACGTGCGCGTAGACACGCAACACCGATGGCAGCGTTTCTCCTCCGCGTCCCGTCCCGCGTTACGCCATGAGCCGTGCTGAGCGCGCGGGCGTGCAGCAAGCGTGCAGCAAGCGTGCAGCCACCACTGCCCCTTGGAGTAGGCAAACCCGCAGCACGGAGCAGCGGCGCGGGCCTGCCTAGTCAGGGGGGCGGGGGCTGGGGGCTGGGCGCTCGCCTGCCTCACGCGCCCCTGCAGATAGGAGCATGAGAGGAGGACGTGATTATGTGCATTAGACCTTTGCGATTCCAACGCACTTGAAAAATCGACGGTAGCTCTCCATTTGCGCTCGCTAGCTGATCCCCCAGTCAGCGGTGCACGCTCTCCCCAGAGCTTAGCGTCTTCTCCAGGACGCCCTCCTCTCATGATAGGAACACCCGCTTTCCGCTCACGCGGCTCGGGGGCGAGAGCGAGGTAGGCAATGCAAACCGTTTTATGTTACACTCGGTACTCGGCAGCAGTAAGCATGTATACATGCCATGCTCTTTGTTTCTGTATGCAAATGTAACAAACCATTGGCCTTCGTGTATCCGGTCCTCGAGGCATTTCAGCCCCGTGCAGGGGGGAGGGAGGGAGAGAGAGAGAGCGAGCGAGAGAGAAAACAATGCAACAGCTTTGCCAAGAGGCCGGTAGCAGTTATAACCCGCCGTGCGATTATAAAAGATTTTTGCTGAGAATCCCGAACTAGCTGATATTTGAAAGGTCGAGTGGCGTGAGTAACTTGAGTATTTATTATATAGAATGTTGCAAGGTAATGTTTATTACAAAAAAAAAATAATTCTAGCAGTACCACACAGTGGTGAACAACAAAACCACTCAAAGAGTGAGAGTGAGAGTAAGAAAAAATTAAAAAAAACAAACAGAAAAATACTGGAAATAAGCAACATACTAAACAATAACACCAAGTGAAGTGTTTTAGTAATATAGAATTATAATAACAATAGAAACTTGAATAATAGTAGTGATGAAGCAAATCTAGCCGTATAGGTAGGCCACCCCTCCGACCGGCTACACCGGCGCCGTCCTCCGTCTCGTCTCGTCTCCGGTCGGTCAGCTGAGCGTAGAGGGGGGAGGGGAGGGTCAGGTGTCGGCTGCACTACGCGCAGCGCAGCGCTCCACCCGCCTGCTGGCGGCCGAAATACTCGGCGCGCGAGCGGCGCGGGTTTTAAACCGGCCCTCGGGTGTAGGGAAAGCCCACTAGAATTTTTGCCACGTTACAAAGTGCGCCTCAGTGCGGCGGCCCGGCCCGGCCCGGCCCAGCGTGCAGCAGTATGATATGGCTTATCATTGCACTGACCGCCTTACGGTGGGCCGGGGTGGGGTGGGGTGGGGTGAGGCGGGGCGGGGCGGACGGTAGAGTAGAGAGCGATGCGATGAGGACGAGCAGAGTCAGCGGGCGGGGCGGGGCGGGGCGGGGCGGGGCGGGGCGGGGCGGGGCGGGGCGAAGGGCCGGCCCCTCCCTCCGCGCCCAGCCCAGCACGCGGGCCTAAACAACTTTCTCCTCTCCCGCGGCCCATCGCGTTGGGCGAGAGTTCGTGGTTCCTTCAGTCCGACAGACATGCATAGGAGGACAAGGGCGAGGGGGAGGCGGAGGGGGAGGGGGAGGGGGGGGGGGGGCAGGAGAAAAGCTTTGCCCGAACCTGCCGCTGCGCTAGACTGAGAGCCTGCTGCCTGCTCCCCGCCCCTGCCCTGCTGCCCTGCTGGGCCGCGCTGAGGCTGGCTGCTTCTACCGGGTGCATCACTGCGAGCGTGTTGCCTATTGCCTACCTGCAGGGGCCCGTTGGCCGCACCGCGCCACAGCTCGCGCGTGCGTGACGGTACACAGGCAGAAAGGAATCTGTAGCCAAGGCGACAGGACAGGACAGGGCGCCCAGGCGCGGTTTTACCGCCTGAAAGGTAGGCAAAATGAATTGCAAAACCCCTGTATGTAGGCAACCCACAGCACATCGCCCCTCCCCTCAGTCGGACTTAAAACCGCACCTGGCGCACTGTAAAAGGAAATCCACGCCATCTTTCCATAGGACGGGCGTGCCTGGGCCTGGGTCCTGGCCTGGCCGGCCCGGGCCGCATGCGATAGCAGCGCGCCCACGCGACAGTCGCGTCCCGTCCTGCATACAACATGCGTGTGACATGCACGGGGTGGACTTTACACCCCCGGCCCGGCAGGCACTGCATTTGCATACGGCACCTGGCGTCATGTCAGCGTCTCGCGCGGCCAAGGTCAGCCTGAGCGAGCTTGCGTGCGCGCGTCAAATAACTTGCACCCTGCTGTAATAATTTAATAATCATGATGTAGGATGTGGGTCGCGCGCGGCAGGGCGCGGGGTGGACGTGGACGACAGGTCCGCGCGGCGCAGCCCCGCGCCACCCACATGAGCGATTAGCAGCAGACCTGTTGCAGCAGCAGCAGTAGAAGCAGGCTGCACTCAGCAGGCAGGGCCCAACAGGCCTGCGAGCTGCAACTGCTACTGCTGCTGGCGAGGCGGGGCGGGGCGGGGCGGGGCGGGGCGGGGCGGGGCGGGGCGCTACATCTCTCGTCTCATCTTGCACCATTCTCGGTGAGGCACAGGGTCCGGCCCGGCAGACGTGCAGCATCAGCCGCAGACAGGCCCCGCCCCGCCCCGCCCCGCCCCGCCCCGCCCCGCCCCGACGTTCTGTCCGGGACTGTTCCTCACTCCTCAGCCGCGCGGTGCGGCTCCGGCTGGCTGCGGCCCGGCTCTCCTCTCACAAAGCAACACTGCCACCGGATGTCTCCTCGGCAGGAGGACAACGCCAGTCCAGGACCAGAGCGGATAAGCGCAGAGTCGAGAGCGACACGACAGTTTTGACTGTGTACTGTGTGTACCACAGCGCCGCGGTGACCGACCCACTGCACAGGGAAGTTTGGCCAAAGGCGACGTCATTTCCCGAGAGTTCGGTTGTACCGCGTTGGTTCGTCGGATTCAGTCCTTGTATACTTGCAGTGGACCGTCATCATCAGATTCTTGACGGGCTCGCGCATTTTTGAATCACCGCAGGCGGCGGAGGCAGCAGAATACTGTAATAGCATCACGCGTAATGGCAGAGGCCTTGCGTGTCGGCGGCGTGCACCTCAGCCCCGCCCCGCCCCGCCCCACCCCGCCCCGCCCCGCCACCAAGCGGCGCCACCGTTCCGCCGGCAGAGAGATAGCCGCATTACATTATTTCGAGGTGGAACCAGTCCTGCCGAAGACAGAAACAGAGCGGGGGAGTGGCGGGGCGAGGCGGGGCGGGGCGGGGCGGGGGGCCGCGGGGAGACGAGACGGGGGCGGGGGGCTGCGGTCCCAAGCGGAGCACGACGACGGGGAGGTGGCGAGCGCGGATAGAAGGAGGCAACGCCCCGCCCCGCCCGGCCCCACCCCGCCCCGCCCCACCCCGCCCCGCCCCTCGCGGGCGCAGGTTCAACAGCCGCCAGTCCGCCGGGTCAGGACGGGTCAGTCGGTGCAGCGGCGTGGCGTGGCGTGGCGCGCGGGTTTCGGTCCCAGCGGCAGCGCCGTGGCGTCAACACATTATTTATACGACAACATGGGCGGCAGAGGTGCACAAGGCCCCCCCCCCCCCTGCACCAAACAGCAAATGTAAACGCTTCATTTCAAATGCGCACCAAACCATGGCGGCGTGGCCAGCTGCTAGCCTCGACGCTGACCAAGGCACCGAGGCCCCGCCCCTCCCCGCCCCGCCCCGCCCCGCCCCGCCATGCATAGAGGTGGGCCGCTGGTGCTGCAAGAGGGTTGGGGCAGGTCAGGTCGTTGCCCGGCAGTGCCGGTTGCAGAGTTCTATGAGCCTCCTTGTCCTGCTCCACCGGCCCCGCCCCGCCCCGCCCCGCCCCGCCACACCCCGCCCCGCCCCGAGCAGAGCAGGCTGCACCCCCGCCATCACCACCTGCCAGTCCCGGCCCGACCAGCAGGCTAGGCGGCAGATGCAACCCCGGAGAGCCCGTGGGAGCGGAGCTCAGCTCAGCTCAGCTTAGCGATTAGCCACGGCGGGGCGGGGCGGGGCGGGGCGGGGCTCGCTCATCCTCCGCAAGGTCATGAAGGCCCCGGCCGGCGTTCTTCCCGACACTCCCTGGGGCGCGGCACAGCGCAGCCCCACACGCTCCAGGATAAAGCGCAGGGTGGCGAGGGTTCTCCTCATTCAGGGAGCAGTTCCAGGAATATACGGGGAAAGGCAGGGGCGGAGGTGGGGGGCAGAGGGGCGGGGGAATGGCGCGGGTGGAAGGGGATGAGGGAAAAGGAAGGCGGGCCGGGGGCGAGGGGCGGCGAGGGCGGGGGGCGGGGCGGGGGGTGGGGTGCCCTCATATCGACCAGGGACCGGGCGGGTACAGGGGGAGCAGCCGGACCAGACGAGTTCCGCTCCGCGTCTCGCACACTCAGGGCCGCTCGGCTTGAAAATCTGCTTACCCCCCCTCCTCCACCCCACCCCCGCCACCCCTCGCCTTATCCTGCCACACCCCCCACCTGCACCCCACCCCACCAACCCGCCCCGGCCTGGGCCAACGGCAAAATATCGCGGGTTCCCTCCTAGCCCAAGACAACCCATTGCATCTACCCTCTCTCTCCCTTCCGCGGCTTCCGCCACGGAGGGTAGTGACCCCGCCGTGAGCTGATCACACGCCACCACGGGGCGGGGGGCGGGGCGGGGCCTCCGGGTCACGAACTGGGCTGGGCGCGGCAGGGCCGAGGACGACCCCATCCCGCGACCCCTACGCCGCCGCCGCGCCCGCAGACAGATGCAGCTGCGGACCGCCCCGCCCCGCCCCGCGGGCCCAGACTGACAGGACACGGCGGCTGCAGCTGGTAGTGCATGGTGACGGCGCGGTGCGGTGCGGTGGGGCGGGGCGCCCCCTGATCACGCCGCCGACCGCACCGCGCAGGGCGCCACACTGCCTGACACCAGGACGTTGCCCCCTAATCGACCCTGCACCGCGCCGACACATCCCCTAACGCCGCCCCACCCCGCCCCGCCCCGCCCCGCCCCGCCCCGCCCTGCCGCGGGCCGCACGCGCGGGTAGGGCAGGGCAGCTGCCTCCAACCCTCCCACACCCACACCCCGCCCCACCCCGCAGACCCTCCCCGGGTCGTCGAACGCTTTAGCGCAGCGCCCCCGAGTGCACCAGTACCACCACGACCAGGACCACCTCTGCGAACTCATGCACAGGACCCAGGACCCGCATAAGTCTGTCGCAAAGGTGGCCCTATACGGTTCGGGTTTCACTCACGGGTGCGTGTGTGCGTAGCCTCTCTGTAGGCCCCTCTGGCCCGGGTGCGTACGTGAACAGCAGCACAGGGCGCGGCGTGGCTGGGCGGCGGCGCGCCCCCGTCTAGGACAGAGCGGGGCGAGGGGGGGGCGGCGCCCGCTCGCGCACTACGTGACTACGTGCAGCGCGGCCATGGCGGCGGCGGCAGCAGCGCCGCGACGCTAGGCGTCGTCGTCCTCCCCTCCCCTGTCTCACCGATCCCGACGCCGTTACTTACTTCCTCTACCCCTCCCCGCAGCTCCCCCTCTCTCTCTCTGGGCCAGGCCCCTCCGTACTCTCTGCCCCCAAGTAATGGGCAGGCAAATTCGTTTGGTTCCGCCGCCGCTGCACCGCAGGGAGAAGGGGAAGGGGACGCAAAGCCCTCGCGGCCCTCGCGGCGCTGCGCGGCCCAAGCGCGGTGCAGGCGGGCCGAGCCGGGCGACACTTGAGCCGCGCGCTGTACAGACACTATACTGTACTGTACTGTACTGTACGTTACGCAGCGCGACCCGGCCAGGGGAGTCGCTTCGTGAGTGACTGTGTCGCCAAGTCACACCCGGGGGGGGGGGGGGGGGGCTCGAAAGCGCGGCTATTTTCGCAAATCGACAGGTGGACCCACCACGATATAGACTAGAGGGGGTCTACGACCTACCCGCCACGACGTGCAGGAGGCCGCGGCGGTGCCCGCCCCGTCCCGTCCCGTCCCGCGGACGTCCCGCTGTACTGTGGGTCTTCCCTCCTGCATCCACAGCAGCTCCACAACAACGCACGGAAAAAAATATCAATGTTACCATAGCTTACGTATAGGCTGATATCGTGACAAGCAACTTATAAGCTACCGCAGCAAAAAGTTAGCTTTCGTAGTCAAATATTAGCTATGACAACTAATGCCCAGCTGGATTTGTCAAATGCGTTTGTTGCTAGAGATGATGTCACATTAACTCCTGCAGCGACGCATTAGCTCTCAGAGCTTATGTGTGACTACCACAGCAAACTTTTCGCTACAGTAGCCTAAAATGCTGCGTGTCACGGTATCAGCCGACACGTAAGCTAATGTAGCTTACATTAGGTTGTAATAACTTATCTATTTTTTTCCGTGCGGGACGGGACTGGCGGCTCCCCGGGTGCGCCCCTCACGTCCCCAATACCTTTCGCCCTCCCGCCTCCGCGCCCGCCCCGCCCCGCCCCGCCCCGCCCCGCCCCGCGCGTGGAATGGGCAACAAGGATTCACGTGCCCGCCCGCAGCTCCGGCCTGCTCCTGCGGTCCAGGTGCGAGAGAGACAGATGAAGGTGTCGCGGGCCCTGACGTGCACACGTGCACACGTGCACACGCACGCACGGCACAAGCCTCGCACGTGCAGCCGCCCAAAGGGCCTAGCCCGGCCTATCTCCTCAAGGCCGTGGCGTGGCGGCGAGGCCGATGTATCAATCCATCTCACTCGCACTAATGCGGCTCGGAGCGGGCCGGGCAGCAGGCAAAACGGGCGTGTGGCGGTGACGTCAAAACAGCTGACAGGGTATGGCAGGGGCGGGGCGGGGCGGGGCGGGGCAGGGCGGGGCGGGGCGGGGCGGGGCGGGGCGGTCTCACGTGGTCGGGCACCGCACACCTCGAGCCGGCATGCACGTGCCGGCACGTGCCAATCAGGTCCGGGTCCGAGGCGCACGTCAGAGGAGCACGTCAAGTCCCCAAAGCAGCAGCAGAGCCGTGTGAATGGTGCACCACGCGGAGAGTGTCGCAATCTAGCAACAGTGTGGCGTGACCACTATGTGGTCACGCCTCCGAAGAGATTTTAACAAATACCCCGCACCTTTGAAATCTATTTATAGGTGCAGTCGGAAAAGAAAATTACACCCGATAGGAATGACATTGATGGGGAGCGTAAAAAAGATCGGATGTATGTGGAGGGTACTCGGGACGGGACAGGGCAGGACAGGGAGCGCGAGGCGCCACGGCAACCTGTCTCCCCGCGCTAGTGGGAAACGAGCAGTCGAGGGGGCGGGGCGGGGCGGGGCGGGGGGGCCGGGGCGGGGCGGGGCGGGGCGGGGCGGGGCGAACAGCTTCAACCCTCTCCCTTTCGTTTCATTCAGCTGCAGAGGGAGAGAGTGCGCGACAGGCGCGAAAGAAAGGACGGAGACGCCCCGCCCCGCCCCGCCCCGCCACGCCCCGCCCGCGGCGCCGCTCCGCGCAACGCAAAGGGCCTGCCTGGGCGATTGTAATGAGGTAAATGCAAATCACCGGAAGCGACACTACACACAATAACAACAGCCGTCGAGTCTGCCCTGCCGGCCCCGCCCCGCCCCGCCCCGCCCCGCACTGCCCCAGATGCACGACGCGACAACAGCGCGCCTCCGTAATCAATACTGGGAAGTGGCGGTGGCGGCGCGGCGTCGGGAGCGCCCCCCCCATCGCCGGCAGGGCCAGCGTTGCCAACAGCAGCCGGGCCCTTCCCCTCCCCTTCCGACCCTTCACCCCCTTGAACAGGGCGGCAAGGGTGCGAGGTGTGGTCCCCCCGCCCCCGCACCGACCCCGAGGGCCCCCAGGCCAACCAGGAAGCGCCGCAGCAGCCGCGCTAGCCGCGCTACCCCCTGCGCTCTGCTCTGTACCTTCGCGCCGCTGGGCTGGCTCAGGCACAGCTAACTTTACCAGGTGAGAAACGTAGCAGCAAGTCTGGCGCCTTGCGGCAAAACTGGGTCTCGGTAGGCCGTCCCCCGTGTGACACCGCCAGTAGTTAAAGGGACCGATGGACCTACGCCTATACTAGGTCGAATCGGCACGATTCAAACGCTTCGCCCCGTCAGTTCATTATTTGAATGCTTTAAAGGATTTTCATTCATGGCAAAGACCTTGGCAAAGACTCTCTCTAATTCTTCGGTTAACGTCAAATTGCAAATTTAAAAACGGGCAGGAATCTGTATATGAATACTAACCTCAATCCAACTTCAATCCCTCATCAGTTTTGCCAACACTATCCTTCATAAATCACGACTAAGTTTTACTGCTTCAACTTCAACTTGGGTTACAATGGCAGCGGTTCATTGTGAACCTTTGACACCTGTATCTCAGGCACAGCCGCTAGTCCGTGAACGGACCATCCCCTGCGACCAGCTAGAGCTATGTCGCATAGTGACCTCGCGGCTAAGCCCCGCGCACCATATCTCTGTTCGCCCTCTGCACTCTGGTTTAGCTCCAATGTTATTATTACCCTGAAGACTCATCAATATTAAATTAGTATTCTCTTTTAAAATTAGAAAATAACGTAAAACAGACACGCAAACGTCATATTTCTTGGTTCATCCTGATTTTAAATTGTATGGTTACCCACCCCTTCATCGCATTCCCATCTCGCCCTCGCTGGACCTCCGGGTGGTACTCATTTCACTGGCTCAGCCGTTAAAGATTAGAATAGATTCGGTCTAGCGGGGCGAAGCCAACTAGTCACCACAACCACCGCCACCGGCGCGGGCGGGGCGGGGCGGCCCTTCAGGGAAGTCCCCGTGTGGGCGCGCCGCGCGCCGCGCCTGCGTCAGCAGAATGAATGGGAGAGGAGAGGGGAGGGCCGGGCGCCAAAGAATGAATGAATGGCCGAAGACGAAGAAGGGATACTCCGCTCGGGTGGGAGGGAGAGGGAGGGCCGTACTACCACACCGTACGCACCGTACCGTGCCGAGACATGAGAGTGAGATGCGCTTGTACTCGGAGAGCGGCGCGAAGAGTTGACAGCGTTAGCGACTGTCACGGCGCCGCCTCCGCCTCTCCCTCTCCCTCAACACACACGCACACACACACAGCATGAACCTGTTGCTGATGGACCTACTCCACTCACTGAAACGCTCTAAACGTGACGAAATCAGCCTGAGTAATTAGAAAAAAAGAATCATATGATCTTGAAATTCCCGCAGTCATGCATGAGGTATTAATAAATAAATAATAAGGCGAACGCGCTGGACTGGGGGGGGGGGGGTCGTCCGGTGGCGTCCTGCCCTTCGCAACTCACATGCGTTCAGTGGGTCAAGGTACTGCGCCCCCCCCCCCCCTCTCGGTCTCTCTAAGCGTTCATAACCCCGTGTGGAAATAAACTCGCTAAATTTGACGTATCTTTGCCGTTTTTCGAACGTTAAATGTATGGCAAAAATACGTCATATCAACGACAAAAAACTACGTCATATATACGACAAAAGTACGGTAAAGACTTTGCCGTATAGTTGCTGTTCATTTGACGTTTTTTTGGTAATAAAAGTGTACAGATTGAAAGCAAAAATACGTCAAATTTTCTCTACCCAAAGAGAGGGGAAAAGCAAAACTGACCAGACCGTACGCTGCTGCGGAGAGTCGAACTCTCGGACTTCAACGTTTTGGTCTGATGCGGTATCCACTCAGCCACGGCGATACCACGCCGCTTGTGCTGTTCCTTCCAGTCATATGATAACTTTACAGGGTTATGAAGAGTCCTTGCCTTCCAAGGACCATCGCATGGATTCAAGGACAGTAATAGAAAAATACGTGGGTTACTTCCTTGAATGCATGCGAACGTCCTTAGAAACCAATAGTTCGGTTTTGCCGTGTAGCGGAAGTTGAGTCCCGAAGAGACAATAGCAGAAAATAGTTGTCATCAGCTAACTGATAACTGTAGTGTGGTATCGCCGTGGCCTGGTGGATACCGCATCAGACCAAGACGTTGAAGTCCGAGAGTTCGACTCTCCGCAGCAGCGTACGGTCTGGTCAGTTTTGCTTTTCCCCTCTCTTTGGGTAGAGAGAATTTGACGTATTTTTGCTTTCAATCTGTACACTTTTATTACCAAAAAAACGTCAAATGAACAGCAACTATACGGCAAAGTCTTGACCGCACTTTTATCGTAGATATGACGTATTTTTGCCATACATTTAGCGTTCGAAATACGGCAAAGATACGTCAAATTTATCGAGTTTATTTCCACACGGGACCCTTCGCCATAGTCGTTATTCTTTGTCATAATTCTCTGGGCGCGGCGCGGGAGATATGGCTGAGCACGCCCCGGCCCCGGCCCCGGCCCCGGCCGCGCCGCTGAGGCTAAGCGTCGAGGTGCTTCGCGGGACAGGAGGAGATTGACCCGGCCCGACTGAGAGCTCTCATTCCATTTCAATCGCACCGTTTGCGGTGGAAAAAAACGACTGTCGTTTCTTTACACATCCTGAGCGATTGATTGTCTTAATTTTAAGGAACAGCGGCGTGTGCGGTGCCTTGTGTTCCGGCCGGGCCGGCAGAGGGCTGGAAGTCTCTCGAGTGGTCTGTAATGCGGAGCGATTTTTTTTTTTCGAAAGATAAAGCGAGGGAAACGAGTCGTATGAGCCATGCCTTTGCCGTCGCCGCCGGGCCGGGGCCGGGGCCAGTCACTCATAACCAGGCGTTTATTAACAATTCCGAGCAGAAATATGAATATGCAGTGATCGGCATGGCGTTTGCCGGAGGCGCAGCGCAGCTTGGAGGCGAGACACGTCTGTCTATGGACACACGGCCATAGTACATGACTCCCACCCTCTCCACCACGGCGCCGCGCGCCCGGCCCGGCCGGGCCGCCGCCAGGCCGAGGGCCGAGGTCAAAGCACCCGATCCTCGAGGACGAAATCCGGAAAAAGACGACCCGTCCCCCACCTGAGAGCACCGCGCGCCGGCGCGCGCCATCTAGCGGCGGCGGCGCACACCACCAGCCCGGCCGCGGCGAGGCGAGGCGCCAAAGTCAAACCGAGAGCGCTGCGCCCTCTGTGGGCGACGCCTGCAAGCTGGACCACGCTGGTCACGGGCAGAGCGGAGCGCGGGAGGGGAGGGGAGGCACAAGCCCGCGCTACACGTGTACTCCCCGGGTGGGGTCACTGCTCGCTACCCGCGGGTACGCCCCCCCGCCCCGCCCCGCCCCGCCCCGCCCGCGTTCAGCGTTACTGGGTGGATGAGTTTCCACGGCAGACTCGACCCGCCCGCAGCGCAGGGCCCAGAGTAGCGTTCCATGCCGTCTCCACGACCCCCAAAGAATACAAGATAACAAGACTTGGACCCCCCAACAGATACACGGTCAGATACATTTTGGTGGGAACCAAAGAACGGCAGCCTAAACACACTTACGCCAGACTGTGTCGTCATCCATTTTCGGTCCTTGCCATGGCTTAAGTACGGCAAAGCTCGCCGTCCGCCCCGCAGTCCTCACGAGAGGGTCGCTACGTCGTCGTCTTTGTGTTACACAGTTGGGCAGACCGCGGGGCGGGGCGGGCCCCTTGGGGCCCAGCATCGCGGAGATAGGACGGACAGTACGGGACGGGGACGGGACGGGACGGAGCGCCCAGATGTGGTTTAAATGCCTTCAAGGCCAGAGAGCCCAGCCCAGTCCAGTCCAGCCCGACCCGAGCCCAGCCGTACTGTCAGTGAGGAGCGAGCCCCGCTCTCTTCTCCCGACTCTGCGACTTTCAAAAAGGGTCCGTTCCGAATTTCTCCCAGCACTACAAGGGCTGTTTGAGCAACGGTGTATTCGTGCGGCGCGCCGCTCTGGCGCGGGCGAGGCGGAGCGGGGTCATGTGGCCGGCTACTTTGTACAGCGTACCCGCGTACCAAGCCTCTCCCCTCCCCCTGCTGGCCCGGCCCGGCCCTACTGCGCCCTGTTCTACATGGGGATCTTCTTCTCCTCATGCCCCCAGCCGGACCCCGCGTGGCCAGGGCCGGCTGGCGGGGCGGGGCGGGGCGGGGCGGGGCGGGGCTCATGGAGCCTGTGGGCGGATGGTACGGCATTCCCGGTGCAGTCAGTGACCCCTTTCCCCCTCCCGGTTGCGGGCGTCCAGAGTAAAACAACTACATCTGACTGTACTCGCCACGGCTGATCGGCTCACTCCGCTGATACCCTGTTTGTCGCAGCTAGGAGTACAATACCTCAAAGAAGCTGGAATGGGACTCATAGATAAATCCCGTCACAAACGTTTAAATATATTTTTTAATAGTTGGAACCCTGGAAGACTAGATAACAGAGTCCAATCACCACACTACATCCAGGAAGAGCCCGAGGCACAACACGACGACTAATAACTGGGAAACTAGGAGGCAACACCCAGGCAGGCAGGCAGGGACTCTCTCCCACTCCCCTCCCCTCTCCACCCCTCTCGAGGCCCAGTGGCCCGTGCTCAAGGCCGTCCAAGGAGAGGAAGTGGAGGCGAGGGGCCCGACACATGCCGCAGCCAAATTAGGATCAGATCAGTACAAACATACAACTATCCCCTCTCAACACTTTGTCCAGAATATAATCTGCATTATGCAAAATCACTGCCTAAACAGTCCCAACACACATTCGTACTCAACTCCTGCGCCCCCATAGCACTGGGCGGTACAAAAAGAAAGCAGGCTCACTTACCACTGGAATGCATTGTAGTGGAAATACACCAAACCAAGGCCGTACAGGAAAGTTGGGTCCTTCCAATGATCAGTTTTCAAGTAGAAAAATCGCTGATACGCTGACAGAGCTGAGGAACAATTGATAATATAATTATTAGTCAAAGCAACTATATTGGCAACTTTGAATTTTAGTATTTGTGGGCAACACCCTACCTTTGGGATAGTCTTCAAGAAGCAAATGAAAATGACCAAGTTTGCAGTATGTTTTAGGGTCAATAGCAATATCTTTGTCACTTTCACTTAATCTCTTCAAGTCTTCATCATCTTCATCGTCATCTTCATCATCTTCCCCTTCCTCCGCATCGTCTTCATCGTGGTCATCTGCAGCACTAACATTTTCCTCTCTAACTTGGTCCCCAACTGTACTATCACTATCTATTTTTGACACTGATGCTTCCGCCTGTTCTTCCTTCACCTTACAGTCTTTATCAGTCATTTCAGACAGTGAAGGTGCTTCAGATTTTTCAGTGATGGGGTCTTCACACACCTCTTTTTCAGTGGTACTTGAATCATTTTGAGTATCCCCTCCTCCTTCACATGACACATCCATGGCACAATCACTATCATTTTCAACTTTAACCACTGCAAACTTTTCGGGGTTATCTTCAATCTCACTTTTGGACGAACCTTCGCCTTTGTCTTGCGTGCTTGAGGGCATTTCTGTAGATTCAGACACTCCACTGGGCTCTGTAACAGTAGAGCTAGTACTTGCATTATTTTTATCAGAATCAGCTTCATCTGTTTTTTCTTTCTGTTCATCAGAAGACTGATTGTTTTCTCCCGCTGCTGGTCTGACACTTTTCTTTGATTTCTTTTTTTGTGTAGGTAAGGGTGGCTTTTTGAATCCAGACTGCATCTTCTGATTCTGTGCTTGCACCAACATCCTTTGCAAGTACTTAATTGCCTGAGATGAAAAGAAAAAAAAAACAATTAATGCAATTTAAACATTATAAATAATGGATAAAAAAATTTATCAGACAAAATAAATTTATAAGTAGTAAAATTTATCTTACTTTTAAGACCAATGCTTTTGTTTTGGCATGCTCTGTAGCATTTAGTTTCAGGAATCCAAAGAGTCGACTGAAAATCAAAACAATGCAAAATTACACAAACATTATCTCTTTTTAAACCAGGTAGACAAAGTCTAGACAAGACACAGCAGAGATAAATGCTAACTACAAGAATTGATTGCTGATAACAATGTTGCCAGAGTAAAGTACAAAAGTTTTGATTGTATTATGTTAAATCTGACCCCATTAAGAATTTAAACAAGCTATTAGAAAAGCTTTAATAGTACGGTTGAGCACAAGATTATAGTATACAACTGAAACCACATAAATAATCAACCAAACTCATCCTATAGCAAGGCAAATGAAACATATCAGAAAGAAAAACAGGCAGCAGCTAAGGAAGGAAGTGGGTCGGATAACTGTTCACCTTGCTCTGAGCAACAGAGAAGCAGCATCAACAAAGGGATGTTGTGTATCCACCCAGTTGAAGAGTGCAAATTTGATAGGAACAAACAAAATAAAATACTATTTATTTTTATTTAAGAGATTACGCTTGACGTCTAAAGATCAACAAAGATTCTAACCTACATAACAACCGCTAGAAAGTAACAAAACACGGAATTAACTACCCTTGAAAGAAAAGGTGGCAACGATGCTATAGCAACAGTTACATCAGATAATTTTATTTTCATTTTTGATTGTTCGCATTTCGTCTTATTAATACGGTCAGCTGACATCGAGTAGAAAAACACAAGAAGCTACAAAGTTTACCTGTCAAGTTCCGAGAGCACCTGCAGTTCCTGAGGGGTTAAGTTTATATCATCGTTCTCCTGCGCCATGGTTTGTGGATTTCTTCCGGAATCACACATGCTTATTGTCATGATACGGAGATCATGGATACACAAGAAAATTTTACATCACATAATAACGAAGCATTAAAAACATAGACGAAACCGAACATCCCAACGCCCGGATGCACTGCGGTGACCTCGCACTTGGACGTCACTGATTTGGCTGCAGACTGCCGAAAATTGGTAAACATGCCGTGAACTTTTCTATGTAAAACGTCATTTAAAAAGAAGGAATAATGTAAAATGTCGCCCTTTTTATCAGTTTGTGGTGTCGGAACACTTGAAAATGCCTCGAAATTGTAAATATATTTACGATTACGAGGCGCAGTAAAGAGAGTAACAGACATTCGGTAGGTTGGTATTGACGGCACTACCAACCGTTTAGAAAGAAAGCTCGTTCGTGTGCTCTTTATCGTGTTCAAAGTACTTAATTAATATGATACTAAAGGAATCTTTATTTAGAAAAAATAAATTTCAAATTTAACTTGAGCTTAATTTTTCTGCTCCTCTGGAGCATTTAATAGTCCCTTTCTTGATTTTGGTTGGTCAGATGTGGCTAGGTGTAGCAATAGTCAATTAAGTGAAGGCGTCACGTATATGTTACCAACCCATCAAATGATTAAAATAAATTGGTAGCGTTCTAAGAAATTGTTTAAGCGTTAAACTTGCCGTTAAGGTGGCACAGTGTTACATATTAAAACCTCTCAGTTACCCGCATTCAACCAAAATTAACTCCCGTATTTCACTAACGCAGGCATAAGGTAAGAAATTCCACTTAATGTACACCCTGCATGCTTAAATTTACCTCTCCCAACTTCTTCCAATCCAAACCAATAGCCAAGTTTCATCCACCAAGTTTTGCTTCCCTCCCCCATCCCCTAGTAGCACAGCCGTGCTTTTACTTATCCTACCATTGAAAAATTAAGTCGGTATTTATTTGTTGAAACGCCACGTACTGACATCAAGGTTATGCCCTCCGTATAATGAACCACCGTTGACGTACTATTGAAACTGCCGAACCTGCCGAATGGACCTAGCTGCTCTCTAAACGTGGTTTTGAGAGGTTAGATAAAACCTGCTAACATCAACATGAAGTGTCATTACGAAGTTCTTGACGTTGCTCGTGATGTAAACAACGAAGACCTCAAGAAAGCCTACAGAAAAGCTGCTCTGAAATGGCATCCTGATAAGAACATTGACAATCCTGATCTTGCCAAAGAACAATTTCAGCTTGTACAACAAGCTTATGAAGTTCTCAGTGACCCTCATGAGCGTACTTGGTATGATAATCACAGAGATGCCATATTGAAGGGAGGCTTAGGGGGTGATTACAAAGATGATAGCCTGGATGTTTTCCCTTTTTTTACTACATCTTGTTTCAAAGGATATGGCGATGATGAGGGTGGTTTCTACAGTGTTTACCGTGAAGTGTTCAATAAGATTGCAGCAGAGGACTCTGAATTCATGGAAGATGGGGACAGTGATTATGAAATACCTGCTTTTGGCAATTCGACAAGTGATTTCAAGGAAGTTGTGCAACCATTCTATGCTTACTGGCAAGATTATTCCACAAAGAAGTCATTCTCATGGTTAGATCAGTATGATATCAAAGATCTACCAAATCGTAGGGTAGCTAAGCTTGTTGAGAAAGAAAATAAAAAGATAAGAGACAGAGCACGGAAAGACAGAAATGAGCAAATACGCAACTTAGTGGCCTTTGTGCGTAAGCGTGACAAACGGGTGCAAGCTCAGGCTGAAATTATTAAACAGCAGCAAGCTGAAAAAGCACGGATTGCAGAAGAAAAAAGGAAATCAAAAGTCAGAGAACGTCAGCAGAAATTACAAGATTATAAGGAAACAGAGTGGGCTAAATTCTCTAACTTCGAAGATGAGTTAAAAAATATTGAGAAATCAATTCAAGCAGAGTATGGAGATCATGATTCTTCTGATGATGAAGTTGGAGCAGGAGAGCCTACTGGGGATGATGAAGAGGAAGTAATAGATTATAATGCCTTATTTTGTGAAGCTTGCAAAAAACTGTTTAAAACAGAGAAGGCATTTGCTAATCATGAAAATTCTAAAAAACACAAAGAAAATGTTGAAAAACTTAGGCAAGACATGTTAGAAGAAGATTTAGCTTATGAAGATGAAGAATGTGAGAATGATGAGTCAGAAGACAGTGATGAAGAAGAATCAAATGAAGAGGAGGTGGGAGAGGAAGAAGATGAAGTTATTGAGCTGGAAAGAGAGGAAGTTGATTTAGATGGAGATGAGGCTAAATCTGATTCAGAGATTCCCACCAATGAAAATGAAATCAAAGTAAACGAAGGGAGTGAAAACTCTGAATTAGAGCTTCCTGATACAAAGAGTAAGAAAAAAAAGAATCACGTCATAAAACCTAGCACCTTTGATAGCAGTGATGATGATGACCTGGATGGTCTTTCTATGCTGTCTAAGAAACAGCGTCGGAAACTTCAGCAGCAGCAATCAAGAGTGCCTGACATTAAAGCAGAGAGTGATGGCGAAGACGAGGTAGAAACTAAAGGGGAAGATGATAATGAATCAACATCAGATAAACCATGTGACCAACCTAAAACAAAATTGAAAGGGAAAAAGGCAAAAGATGCCAGAAAACAGAAAAAGCAGGCTGAAATATCATCAAATACTAATGAAATGGGAAATACTAAAGCTTCAAATATAGACCCTTCAAGAAGGAATAAGAAACACACCGAAGTCGATCCTTCTACTGTAGATACTGAACACACATGTGTTAGTTGTTCGTCTAGTTTTGGTTCCAAAAACAAATTGTACGAACATTTAAAGAAAACTGGTCACTCAGTTTTTTTACCGAATAAAAAGTCTTGTTTAGAGCCTCTTGATGAAAAAAAGAAGGGAAAAGGCAGACGGAAGTAGGTCTTGAATGTTTAGCATGTGTTACCCATTCTTGTTAAAAAATTCCTTTGTCAACCTTGTCTGTTATGTACAATAAATCAATAAGTTCCTGTTAAAGTGATGTATCTAAATATCACCCACTTATTTCTAAACTCATAGTTTTAAGGACAAACAAGCCAACATTATAATTTTTGATTAAATCGTAGCTTTGCTCTCTTTTACATACCCTATTACAATTTGTTAACTGAATGAAATCCTTTAAAAAGAAAAAAAACTCAAACAAGAAGAAACTGTCATTTGCGGTTGGAGCTTTACGGGTGATTTTACTTTCGTGAGAGTCATCCAGTATGAACTGTGAAATAATAAAATACTACAAAAATAGTCTAGCTCTGGGAGGGGGAGGTACATCCAAGTTGTATCAGCTGTTCAGGGAGGAAGGGAGGGGGCAGTGGGGAGGGCGCCGGCTCGGCTCGGCCGAGTGAGTGTCGGCTGCTCACTGCTAACTCGTAGAGATAACTACTGCTCGTACTCAGTAGCGGCTGCGTATTCTCTCCGTGGACAACCACACTGCAGTTCCCGAGAAAGGCCATGGAGAAATTCATTCAAATTCAAACGTAAGTGATGCGAGTCGTAATTATAGGGCCGACATTTAGTGTATTTTGGGGTGAAGGGGCGGGTGTGTCGTCTTCTGCTATCACGAGTCATGCGCCGTCTCAACTTGACCATGTCCTTTGTAGACGCTTGTCGTGTCGAAAAATCGTATTTGCTTTACAAATTAAAATTCCGTAGGATATCTTGCAACAGTGTACGAGGGTTGCAATTGATGCAATGAAAGATGAAGAAATGGACTCTCCCTGCATTCAAAAAAGCGCTGTGGGGAATATTCGGGGCTTTCAGTGACGTCAGGAGATATGCGTAAGTTGCCCCCCCTCTTCGTCTCGCGCCCCGGGAAAATAAATTCATTTTCAAATAATAGCATCAAGAGTGGATTCTAATTTACGTTCTTCAGAACTTATGGTGGTGACAAAATGTGTTTCAGGGAGGGTGCAAAGATGATTGCTTCCGCCGCAGAGCGCAACAAGGGGCCCATCCTGGAGGTGTTGAAGCAGCACCTCAAAGCCGTCCGCCAGCCGGGGCTGGTGCTCGAGGTGTCGTCAGGCACAGGCCAGCACGTGGCCTGGTTCGCCCCGCACTTCCCTGACCTCACATTCCAGCCCACCGAGTTCGACAGGGGCTGCTTGGAGAGCATCAAAGCGCATGTCAAGGTAAGTGCGAAGCCTGGTCACACCTGATCACACGCCCCGGGCCGGCGCGGAGCTGCACAGCGCCTGCGGACAGCAGGTTAGGCCACCCCGCTCTACAGCAAGGCGCGCGGGAGAGCGCGCCTCCAAGGGGCCGCGGAGCAGGGTGGAATGCAGTGCTGCCAGAAAAGAAGTCGAATAGCGCCCAACACACAGCCGCCGTGTGGAGCGGTCGGTATCAGCGCCTGCCTACTAGGCAACATCTTCACAGCTGTGCAGAGGGATGGCCTAGTAGGCAGGCGTTGATACCCACCGCTCCACACGGCTGTGTGTTGGGCGCTTTTTGCCTACTTTTCTGGCAACGCTGGTGGAATGTGCCGCAGATTTCACGGAAACGAGTGTGTACCTCTTTCAGGAGGCAGGACTGACCAACGTCAAGGACCCCCAGTCCCTGGACGCATCCGAGCCGAGCTCGCAGTGGCTTGGCGGTACAATCCAGCCCGGCTCGCTGTCCGCCATCGTCAACGTCAACATGATCCACATATCGAGCCAGAAAGCAGTGGAAGGTGAGAACGAAATGCGAGGCACTCCGCCACTCTGCGCCAATCAGCGTTGCCAGAAAAGTAGGCAAAAAGCGCCCAACACACAGCCGTGTGGAGCGGTGGGTATCAACGCCTGCCTACTAGGCCATCCCTCTGCACAGCTGTGAAGATGTTGCCTAGTAGGCAGGCGCTGATACCGACCGCTCCACACGGCTGTGTGTTGGGCGCTTTTCGACTACTTTTCTGGCAGCACTGGCGCCAATTTTGCGAAATTTGACTCTACATATTTTTGCCAATGCAGGTTTGTTTGCGGGCGCGGGGTCCCTGCTGTGCCCCGGGGGCAGGCTCTTTACCTACGGCCCCTACGCCGTCGAGGGCAAGATCACGCCCGAATCCAACGTCAGCTTTGACCAGACTCTGCGGTCCAGGAACCCGGAGTGGGGCCTCCGGGACGTGGTGCTGGACCTGCAGCCCCTTGGAGCCGCCGCGGGGCTGTCCCTCACCCACACCATCGACATGCCTGCCAACAACAAGGTCCTCATTTGGCAGAAGCAGTGAAGGCGTTGTCGCTGGTCGGGCTTATAATGTGTACCTGAAGTTTTCATTTCTTTTATACCTACAATTTAACCGTATCGCAAAAAAAAAAAAATCCCATTGGATTTGTAGGCAGATGATACTGCAATATGTCTCTGGAGTACGCGTGGTTTAATTTGTTTTGAATTAGATCTGAAGTTTAAACTATTTTAGCGTGCGCTAGCCAGCACATCCTGACAGCGGCGTCAGTGGGGCCGACGCGATGGCACGCAAGTGGGCAGTGACCCGACAGCCCCATGATTTTCTGTCCATCCTGCCACTTGGTGTATGAGAGCTCAAGCTATCTGATACATCACCTTACAGATATAACAATTTTAATTTAGTCTTGCTATATTTTTGAATGTATCATCTGCTAAGCACGCGCGTTTTGTAATAAAGAGCTTTTAAAAGTGAAATTTTGCAATAGAATGAGAGCTTAACCCTTCCGGTTACACTCTCAGCAACCCCCCCGGGGGTATTCCTGCACCCCCAACCCCCACCCCCAGCGCGTGCCGCCTGGCCTGGCCTGGCCTGCCCCAGTGCCTGGCGGGGTTACTGTATGGGGGGCTGGGGGTGGTCCTGCCGCCCGCCCCCTGCCCATCGATTCGCCCCACCCCCACCCGTTGCGCCCTCGTTGAAGCCATGGAAGCAAGCCAGGCGCCATGGGCCATGGGCCCGTGCCCCGCCGCCATGGAGAAAGGGGGTGCGGGAGCGAGGGGGCTGGCTGCGGGGCCAGGACGCGCCACGGCGGGGCGGCGTGGTAGTCAGTAGGCTTCTCCCCCGTGCCGCGGCCGGACCCGCGCCGCGCTCACGCCGTGCTGGGCACTGCCTGGCGCGTGCCCTGCCCGTCCCGTGCTATGTCGCTGACGGCGTCCTGGGCCTGGGCGCGCGCGGGCTCCTCCCCTCCGCCGTGACGCGCCCGCGTCCTGCTCGCCCACACGCAGTGCGATAACGTCGTCGACCTTGCTCCCTTTTGCACTGATTTGCACCTGGGCAGGCACGGCACGGCGTGGCGGCCCGCTCCCCGCATGGCCGCGTGTCGCAGTCCCGACGCGTAGCGATTACACCGACGGGACGGAGCGGCACGGCTCACAAACGGCCTGGCCGGCATCAACTTTACAGGAGGCGCCGTGCCGACCTGTACCGCTGTGAGCCCGCCCGCCCGCGCCCGCCCCGCGCCTCGCATCGCCTCGCGCACGGCCGCGTAGCGCACGCACTGCTGCGGGCGTGAGTGAGCATCTGGAGTGAGCTGCGGCCGGCCTTCTGCAGCAGCATGGCCATCTTCAAGTGCTGCTTTGAGACGCAGCTCAGCGACTTCTTCGAGCCCGTCGTGCAGAAGTGCACGGACCCGGGCTGTAAGTACCGCCAGTTAGCCAGTCTACCTGCCCAGGTAGAACTCGAAAGTCCAGATAATGTCAAAGTGACGTCCCTGTGACAATTTTCGTCACGAAACAGTGCTTCCTTTTCACTTCACTTCGATACTTAACTCTTTCGCCTCGCCTCCACGGCCCTTTTCTCTGTGGCCCTTAACTTACCGCCTGATGGGTAGGCAATCCCTGCTACGGTCTGCCTGAAAGGCAAGGCATGACCCCCTCAGGGTGCTCAGGGATCGGGCCTGACCTTTCAAACGTCATCATGGGGTTTCGCGGGTGACAAAGTATTACAGGCGAGATTACAGGCCATCAACCCGAACCGGACGTCCGGTCATGGAGAAAAAGGGAGGAGAACACTTCAACAATAAGTAGACCAAGTCGACTGGTCGACAGGGGTCGACACTCGGCAGCGTCGGAAGTTGACTCACTTGACTGTGACTTTCGTTCCTATATTTAACCGATTTCCTCGGGTCACTAGATTTTGCAAGATTCCGCAAGAAATGTCGACTGAATCGACAAGACTTTACCAGCGGCGAATAGGTACGACGGCGATAGCGCTGGTTTTAAATTTGGCGCCCAAACTGGTATACCAATGGGTTGGGTTACCTTTTTCGCGAATTGTGAAGTAATATTTCATGTCACACGTTAGCAAGATCAATTATTACCCTTGAGGTTCTCCACTAGTGCACTATGGTGCACTACCACATGAATATCAGTTTCAGAATGCGATGGGGATGACTTTCCGGGCCTTGATTGCTGAGCTTGCTGTACAGGGTGGGAGGAATCTAGTCCCGTCAATCAATGTCTTAAATGAATGCATTTTCTTGATCTCTATTTGTCATTATCTGTAATTTTGTGAATATTCGAAGCACTAGCTATTATTTTTGAATGGTGCCATGTTTTAGACAGTCAATATTTTGTGTTAAAAGTTGTCTTTGGATTTCGGCAAGTCGAGTAGTCTGTAACCTAACCCCAGAGAGAGCTACAATTTTGCATTATGTCTCGTGGTGAGCATTCGCATACTACTAATTGCGTTTATTATTATTTACGTTGAACTCTATCCTGGTCAGCGAGTTCTGGAATTCAATGTCTAATGTACAAGAACTATGTTTTTTGGACACTTCATTGTAACACCTGGTTATGTGGGGTCTGACAAGGCACTTTGGCAAAATTATATCAAACCAGCTGTTCTAATGCAGAATAAAAATAATCCAGGAAAAAAAATGATATTGAGATGAATTATTAGCTTCTTGAATTGTCTAACTCATTTTGAAACTAACTTTATTTTTTTCAATATTACTCTGTCAGATTATTGGAGAGCCATGTTTACAAGTTCGAGTACCGTGTTAATGAGTTTTGGTTGACGTTTGTTATGGAAACAGCGTACTGAACTTCTATTTCTCATTCTTATCTACAGGTTGTTGTTGGTGCTGTTCTGCTTTACGACCTCGTTACAAAAGACTGGTTGACAACATTTTCCCTGTAAACCCTCAGGTAATGACTTTTGCTATTAAACTATTTCTATGAAGTACAATTAAATTATTTGTTTGCTACAAATTGCTCTGACTTACTTCCAGGATGGGCTCATTAAAAATAACATGGAAAAACTTACATTTTATGCACTATCCTCACCAGAAAAACTTGATCGCATTGGAGAATACTTATACCAAAAAGCTGCAAGAGATATATATCGGAGACGAAATGGGTTTGTATAAATTGCCCAAGATAGATTTTGATGTGTAGCGTTTCAGTTGTCTGATTTACATTTCTGTTCCAGGCTTGTTGTAATTGCAATGGAAGCCATGGATCAACTACTTCTAGCATGTCATGCCCAAACATTAAATTTGTTTGTTGAGAGTTTCCTCAAAATGGTTCAGAAACTCCTTGAATCATCTGAACCTCAGTTACAGATACTAGCGACTCAATCAGTATGTTTTAAGAGCATTCTATATCTTCTTGAGCCTTTTGTGCTTTTTCAACTTCTAATTTTTGCTTATTATTTTAGTTTGTCAGATTTGCCAACATAGAAGAGGACACACCATCTTACCACAGAAGATATGATTTCTTTGTTTCTAAATTCTCTGCTATGTGTCACAGTAACCATACCAATCGTGATTGGTGCAATCAAATAAGATTAGCAGGGATTCGAGGACTGCAGGTTGGTGTAAACCCTGAACTTGATGATGGTGCATTTAGTTTGAACTGTTGTCTGAGAACCAATACTGTTGTTGCAGGGTGTTGTTCGGAAAACAGTTTCTGATGATCTTGTGGAGAATATTTGGGAACCTGTGCATATGGATAAAATCATGCCATCCTTATTGTACAACATGCAAAATGCCAGGTTACTTTTCATTTAAAACTCCATAGTTACATCTGACTTGTGTGCAGATGAACAAGTTTTTTGTATTTGTTTTGTATTAACTTTTGACTTTGATACAGGTATCCTGTTAGTCAACCCGACAGTCCAGCTCCTCATGGTGAAGAGGACCGTCAAGATCCTCCAACCCTAGCTGAAAGTTGCATGCGTGAATTAGTTGGTAGAGCTTCATTTGGGCACATTAAAAGTGTGTTGAGACCTGTTTTGAGGTGAGTTTTAATTTGCTGTTTCTGCTATCAGATTAGAATAATATTTCAGATGTTTTTCAACAGTTAATTCTTTTTATTTTTTTTTATTTTCCTTTTTCCACTTTATAGACACTTAGATCTACACAAACTGTGGGTGCCTAATGAATTTGCCATTCATGCTTTCAAAATTATAATGTTTTCAATACAGGTAATGCAATTAGTTTTCACTTTCACCATTAGATATCTAGTTTACATATATCTCTCCGAGATGCTTTATGACTTTGTCTCTTTCTCTTACAGTCTCAATACTCCTATACTGTTGTTGAAACTTTGATGTCTCACTTGGATGATAACGCAACTTCAAGCCCTGAAATCCGAACAAGTATAGCTGATGTTCTGTCAAAAATTATTGCCATAGCAGCTGGTGAAAGTGTTGGTAAGTTCTATAAAGGAATTAGGATTGTGCAATATCATTTGTTTAGTCTTTTATTTCTATACCTGCAATTTCTTTTTTGTCAGGGCCATCTGTTCTAGAAATTATAAATTCTCTACTGAACCACTTGAGAGTGTCAGTGAGTAAGTTAGCTAAGGCTGAGGATTCTGCTAGGCACAAGCTTGCGAGTAAAGATGATTCAACTCATGAAAAGTTGTACCAAGAGGCACTGATTAATGCTTTGGGTGAATTTGCCAATCACCTCCCTGACTACCAAAAAATTGAAATAATGATGTTTATCATGTCTAAAGTACCTCACTCTGAACAAGATGGTGATGTTCTTTTGCAAAGTATGCTGCTCAAATCTTTACTGAAGGCAAGTTTTCATCTATGGGGTTCTGTATCAATGTTTTACTGCTATCATTTTATTACTAATGTATGGATTATAATTTTGTTTTTCTTTCTCTTTGTAGGTTGGAACAAAGTATCAAACTATTCAGTTGAATCAAGCCTTCCCAGTTAATTTCCTAGAGCGTTTGTTGAGAATGAGTGTTGGTCCAAACCCAGATATGCGTTTATTAGTTAATAAAATATTCCACACCCTCTTAGATCGTCATCTTAATTTGGAAAAGCTGCTTAAACCAACGTAAGTAGAAATTAAATTCATTTTGTGTCCCTCTTTGCTCATCAATTTTCTAAGCAAACGTCATTTCTCTTGCAGAGTTGATGTAGATAGTCTGAAGCTGACAGTCACAAAGCCATCTCGATTAGATGCTATCTTTATTAGAAAGCATGGAGGAGACATTTTCCTGACCCTGTATGAAAGTCTTGAACTTCCAAGTAATACAGTTGAGAACATTGAAGCTGCTTATACCACTACAGCTCTTATTTGTATTGAACTTGTCTGTGAAGAGTCTGTATGTGACCTTCTTCGTCTCATCATGAGTATTCAGGTTAGAAATCATGCACTAAAATTACCTCAATTGCATTTATTGTGAATCTTGTTAATATTGAACTTTCTCCTATTATCAGGATCTCGCATTGACAAGTTCAAAACTATCTTTGCATCAAAAATATCAACTGCATGCTGTTGTAGCTTCACTTCTAGTTCTTGTGCCCCACTGTGTCCCCTTACCCAGTCTGCAAACATATGCTGATAAGGTAAATAATCCTTTTTATTACCATCCTTTATATCATACATCATTCCTTTGTTCTATATTGGGTTATTTCTTTTCCAGATTATTGCTACTCGTATTGCTAAGGCACCATACCTTCTTCCGCCCTTGATGAAGCATTATGATTTCACATTAGTCCCAGCAGGTGATGTTCTTCTTGACCAGACTCAAATCACCAGCTGTCTTGCAGAGGCAGGCTTGGATGCCACTCAAATGGCTCGTCCTCATGCGGGTAGTCTGCAGCATCGTCATTCATGGGTGTGTTATTTTAATATTGGATGTATTTAAACAGCTCTGGTCTTTTTATCTAGTTATAGCTATATTTGATGGGTCAAAGTTGTTAGATTTTTGCTAATTTTTCTTTCTTTCTAGGTGGATAGTGGTATGGGAGGAAGTGCTGCTGAATTGAACAGTATGGAAGTTGATAGTGTTTCATCATCTCCTGGAGTTGTTAAGGTAAGAATAGTTTCAATAATCCTGTTCCTTTTCTATGTATTTGTTCCATTTCTATAATTTAATTGCATTGTTTTTTTTTTTAATAGAAATTCCCAGAGGAAGAACTCACCTTTGAATCCCTGAAGAGGATTCTTTCACCAGAGAATGTGGAATCCCGTAAAGAGGCTGAAGAAGAAACACGCCTCCGTTTAAGTGAAACTTATCGTAGTGCTTCATTTACTGAACTTGTTCTACACACACAATCAAAGGTATTTCTTGTTTAACTAAGAACTTTCATCCTGTTTAACCAAAATGTGTCTATACTTAGCTTTTATTTTTTGTAGGGGGATGTCTTAAATGACAAACTTAGTCAGCTTCTCAAAGGTTTGGCTACCAAACAAACACTTCGTTACTTATCTGAGCGCCGCGATACTGAGCGTGAAAAGGAACGTGAAGATGATAGAAAATCAGAAGAGGATAGTGAAGAGGAAAGAGACCGCTTTGATCGTCATTCGCCTCACAGTCATAGTCGATCACATAGTAGTGATCATCTACCTCCTGCACCTCAACCATTATATGAAACACTGTTCCCAGAGCTTTTTGTGTACTAAAGGCTATTAGTCAGAAATTTGGGTAAGAATTTTTAATATTATTATTTTTTTCCTTTTAAATATAATTAATTTCTATAGGTGAGATCACTTTGAAGAATGTACAAAGATTCGATTTTTTTTTTTTTTTTTTTTTTTTTTTTAAATGTTTTGTGGACCTTGTTCTTACATATTTTGTGGCCAGTACTTTACAGCATCAAAATAGGTTTCATTGTTTCATTTCAACCCATGTGGCCTCTTCTACGCTTATCCATTTAGTTTATTATCCATCAATTGTTGCAGTTGTTAGCTTGCAGAGTGACGGAATGCAAGTACTGTGATAGTTATTTAGTTTCTTAATTGTTGAATATTTCTGGCCCTGCTGGCTGTTTATGGGAATGGATTTCCCAAGTATAGGTATGTGCCTTCAAAGGTATTATTTTTATGAAAAGCAATTTATTTTCATCTAAATAAGAAGCTTCATTTTACAAGTGCACTTTGAAATATTTTTTCTCATTGTTAATGCTGGCGTACAATCCATCTTCATTTGTTCATATTTTCATGTTAGGTAGATTTGTCTTCCTTTCCAATTATTCTTTTTCCTTTATTGTTATGATTCCTTTTTCTTAATGATATGGTGTAGGTTTACCTAGTAACTATTGTTTAGTATGAGATGATATTTCTCATGCTTCATTAAAGTGCATATATGTATTGTTGATTCTTCAGAATTTTATGTGACAATAAGGTTTTGCATAAAATAACTTTTATCTACTCCTATTGATATCGACTATCAGTAGTAGTGTTAAACAAATGTGTCTATGAAATGGTATTTTTGTGCTTTCTATCTTTCTGCTCTGGAAGTGTGTTAGGGCTCTAACAGTGGGTGTCTCAAAATTCTGTGTAGCACTGTACTTGTATACACCAAACACATCCATCATTTTCTTTCTGTGATAAACTGGTTGAGAAAGTTGGTTTTGACAAAACATTATGAAGTCTCTACTGTGTTGGTGTAAGTTGTTGGTTTGCTTCAAACTTGGAGTTTACATTTTTGTTTCATTTCCTAATATCCTCATTTGGAGGATTTGGGTGATTCTTTTCTGTAGTACGTACCATATTCATACCATCCCACATGCTCCACTTTCATTTCATTTTTTCCCCATCTGGTAGGCTGCTGTTTTCTTCGGCTCAATCTCATTGAGAGCAGCCATTCAGCTCCAATTTTTTTTCTTTTTTCATCTTTTTTACTTAACCTTTGTAGGATTGTTTAGAGGTGGTTTAGCATTTCTTCAATTGTATTTCACTGACAATTTAAGTACAAAATCAACAGAAATGTAACTGGTTAAGCAATACATACAGTTTGTATAACTCAACAATCTAATGACCTGAGCTCTTCTTCTTGGTCATTGTTTTCATCTTCACCTGAAATCCAATTGACACCAAATAATTTAAAACATGACCCATACTATTTCCACTCCACCACCAATGGCAATCAAATGCCCAAGTATGATTGCATGCAGTACACATTATCATCTAATTGCTCTGAAAATGGGATTTTTTTCAAAACACTGGAACAATACATATGTTCTTAATTTCAATTCAACTTGGGGGCGAAGAAAATAATGAGGATTAGGGATGAGCACAGGAAGACTGATGATTTGTTTAGACTAGTGAATCTGCTGTTTCTCAACAGAAAATTAAAATTCAGTTGTAATGTGGAATAATTACCCTACAAGTCTGACAATCTTTCCTAAACAGACCATATTTATTATGGTAGAGCTTTCTTCAGGGCATCAATACTTCTGGTCATGAATTTCTCTCTAAATGACACAAACATGAGTATAATCTGGCATTTTAAAACCCCTGTAAATGATCCAAGTATCCGCCTTTCTACTTTCTAGTGGAAGCCCCCCAATACCTCCGTACCCAAGGCACAGTGGGTATAGTGCTTAGTTGCCTCAGCACCCATCTCGAGTGGTCGACCACTTGAAATATTTATGTACATGGAATATATTCCAGTTGGAATATCTGGAATATTTTTGGAATATGTAGAACAATTTTTTTGGAATATCAGGAAAATGTGGGAAAATATTTTAGGAATATCAGGGATGTGTTGGAATATTCGGAATATTTTTGGAATATTTGGAATATTTTTGGAATATTTGGAATATTTTTGGACTGGAATATGTTGGAATATCTGGAATATTTTTGGAATATTTTTCAATGTGTACATGGAATATCCAAGTGGTCGACCCCTCGACCCATCCACACATATTATGAAAATGATAGCGCCTCTGGTCCCATTCCAAGGCAGAGCTAGTCTTGGGGTATTGCCAAGCGCTGTGGGCGCTACCCCACGCCTTGGGGGCTCACGCCTGCTCCCGCTCTCCTCGCCATCCGTGCATACTCCTCACCCCGCCTGTGTCTGTTCCCAGCATTTCCCCCCTGAACTAGAAGAGAGCGAGTCAGGACAGACGGGAGCGTTTGGGGCGTGAACCGGATACCGTCCTCGGGAGCTTCCGCGTCGCTGGACAGCGCCGCGCCGGCCCGCAGCAGATAGGCTGGCAAATCGGTAAGTGCCCAGGGCTGTCCACCTAGTGCTCGTGCCTCCCTCCCCGACCCCATCCCAGTCTACCCTGCCCACCCCACCAGGCTTTCTGCCTCAAGCAGGCGGAACTTCAAACTCAAAACTTGAAACGGAATTTTCGCGAATGACCACTATTGCTTGTGTGTTGTGCTTTGGTACCAATCGATTGGTTCGTCGAAATATTTTTCTCTCCGGCCACAGCAACACTACACGCACCTGGCGAACTGGGAAGTAAAAGCTGTTGGGCCGGAGGTTTCAGTGGCCGAGGGAAGGGGGATCGGGGGAGGGAACAATATCCAGCGAAACAGTGATCCCACTGTCCGACATAATTATGGAGGTAAACCAGTCCCCCCTTTCTCTTTTTGGCTTGTGCAATTTCATTTGCTACGTCAAGGTTTAACAAGCTTTCGCAACCCGCGTGGTAATGGTGGCCACCCCCTTTCTCACCTCCCCCTCTCCCTCTCTCACCTCCCCCTCTCCCTCTCTCACCTCCCCCTCTCCCTCTCTCACCTCCCCCTCTCCCTCTCTCACCTCCCCCTCTCCCTCTCTCACCTCCCCCTCTCCCTCTCTCACCTCCCCCTCTCCCTCTCTCAATTTCCTTGCGCACTGTCAGTATTAATATGATTACGCTGGTTAGTAAGTGTGAAATGCAGCAACAGCTGCCGCCACCTCGCAGCACGGCGCGCGGCCCGGCCCGGCCCGGCCCAGCCGACCAGAGAGGCAAAGAACTACAAATGGCAAAATTGTGTTGAGCCAAGGAACGGGGCGGGGGAGGGCGAGGGGGTGGTGGTGTTAGGGGCGTAACGCAGCAGCGGGGGGGCGGGGGCGGTCCCCGGACACACAGTGCCAACAAGAGGACACGGCCGGCGGTGCCGAGCTGTAAGCCTGGGCCGTTTCCGCCGGTCCTGCCACGTCGGATTACCTCAAGTTTCTCCTCCGCGGCAACGGTGTGGGAGTGCGAGTCAGCCTGGCGGGTCGGCACCAGGGCCGCCGCCGTGTCGAGCCGAGCCGCCTGCAGGCTCGCAGGGGTCAGCCTGGAGGGTAGGCACCAGGGCCGCCGCCGTGCCGAGCCGCCTGCAGGCTCGCAGGGGTCAGCCTGGAGGGTAGGCACCAGGGCCGCCGCCGTGTCGAGCCGCCTGCAGGCTCGCAGGGGTCAGCCTGGAGGGTAGGCACCAGGGCCGCCGCCGTGTCGAGCCGCCTGCAGGCTCGCAGGGGTCAGCCTCGAGGGTAGGCACCAGGGCCGCCGCTGTGTCGAGCCGAGCCGCCTGCAGGCTCGCAGGGGTCAGCCTGGAGGGTAGGCACCAGGGCCGCCGCCGTGCCGAGCCGCCTGCAGGCTCGCAGGGGTCAGACTGGAGGGTAGGCACCAGGGCCGCCGCCGTGTCGAGCCGAGCCGCCTGCAGGCTCGCAGGGGTCAGCCTGGAGGGTAGGCACCAGGGCCGCCGCCGTGCCGAGCCGCCTGCAGGCTCGCAGGGGTCAGACTGGAGGGTAGGCACCAGGGCCGCCGCCGTGTCGAGCCGAGCCGCCTGCAGGCTCGCAGGGGTCAGCCTCGAGGGTAGGCACCAGGGCCGCCGCCGTGTCGAGCCGCCTGCAGGCTCGCAGGGGTCAGCCTCGAGGGTAGGCACCAGGGCCGCCGCCGTGTCGAGCCGCCTGCAGGCTCGCAGGGGTCAGCCTCGAGGGTAGGCACCAGGGCCGCCGCTGTGTCGAGCCGAGCCGCCTGCAGGCTCGCAGGGGTCAGCCTGGAGGGTAGGCGCCAGGGCCGCCGCCGTGCCGAGCCGCCTGCAGGCTCGCAGGGGTCAGACTGGAGGGTAGGCACCAGGGCCGCCGCCGTGCCGAGCCGAGCCGCCTGCAGGCTCGCAGGGGTCAGCCTGGAGGGTAGGCACCACTGCCGCCGCTGTGTCGAGCCGACCCGCCTGCAGGCTCGCAGGGGTCAGCCTGGAGGGTAGGCACCAGGGCCGCCGCTGTGTCGAGCCGACCCGCCTGCAGGCTCGCAGGGGTCAGCCTGGAGGGTAGGCACCAGGGCCGCCGCCGTGTCGAGCCGCCTGCAGGCTCGCAGGGGTCAGCCTCGAGGGTAGGCACCAGGGCCGCCGCCGTGTCGAGCCGCCTGCAGGCTCGCAGGGGTCAGCCTCGAGGGTAGGCACCAGGGCCGCCGCCGTGTCGAGCCGCCTGCAGGCTCGCAGGGGTCAGCCTCGAGGGTAGGCACCAGGGCCGCTGCTGTGTCGAGCCGCCTGCAGGCTCGCAGGGGTCAGCCTCGAGGGTAGGCACCAGGGCCGCCGCTGTGTCGAGCCGAGCCGCCTGCAGGCTCGCAGGGGTCAGCCTGGAGGGTAGGCACCAGGGCCGCCGCCGTGCCGAGCCGCCTGCACGCTCGCAGGGGTCAGCCTGGAGGGTAGGCACCAGGGCCGCCGCCGTGTCGAGCCGAGCCGCCTGCAGGCTCGCAGGGGTCAGCCTGGAGGGTAGGCACCAGGGCCGCCGCTGTGTCGAGCCGACCCGCCTGCAGGCTCGCAGGGGTCAGCCTGGAGGGTAGGCACCAGGGCCGCCGCCGTGCCGAGCCGCCTGCAGGCTCGCAGGGGTCAGCCTGGAGGGTAGGCACCAGGGCCGCCGCCTGTCGAGCCGACCCGCCTGCAGGCTCGCAGGGGTCAGCCTGGAGGGTAGGCACCAGGGCCGCCTGCAGGCTCGCAGGGGTCAGCCTGGAGGGTAGGCACCAGGGCCGCCTGCAGGCTCGCAGGGGTCAGCCTGGAGGGTAGGCACCAGGGCCGCCGCCGGCCGAGCCGCCTGCAGGCTCGCAGGGGTCAGCCTGGAGGGTAGGCACCAGGGCCGCCGCCGTGTCGAGCCGCCTGCAGGCTCGCAGGGGTCAGCCTGGAGGGTAGGCACCAGGGCCGCCGCCGTGTCGAGCCGCCTGCAGGCTCGCAGGGGTCAGCCTGGAGGGTAGGCACCAGGGCCGCCGCCGTGCCGAGCCGCCTGCAGGCTCGCAGGGGTCAGCCTGGAGGGTAGGCACCAGGGCCGCCGCCGTGCCGAGCCGCCTGCAGGCTCGCAGGGGTCAGCCTGGAGGGTAGGCACCAGGGCCGCCGCCGTGCCGAGCCGCCTGCAGGCTCGCAGGGGTCAGCCTGGAGGGTAGGCACCAGGGCCGCCGCCGTGCCGAGCCGCCTGCAGGCTCGCAGGGGTCAGCCTGGAGGGTAGGCACCAGGGCCGCCGCTCCTACTCTTTTGCTGATGTAGTAAAAATGAATTGCTGGGGCTACATACGCAAAGAGATTAGCCGCGGCAGCAAGTCTTATCTCCTCGTGGGGGCGTGCCTTTGGAAATTAAAATCACGGAGATTAACTAATATATTTTGAAATTTTCTATTTTACAAGACTGCTGCGTGTTCTACGTTGCAAGAGGTCTCGTACGTGTGAAGGGTGCGGGTCGGATCCGCCGCGAGGCGCCCTGCCCCGCACGGTAAAAAAAAAAAATTATAGTATTTCAAGATCTGGTCTTGGATGCCATTGGCGTTCTCCATAAGATCCAAGACCGGGTCTTGAAATTCAAGAGCATTATTTTACCGTGCGCCCCGCCCCGCCCCGCCCCGCCCCGCCCCGCCCCGCCCCGCCCCGCCCGGCCCCACCCCGCCCCGCCCTGCCCTGCCCCGCCACGCCCCGCCCTGCCCTGCCCGCCACTGCGCTGGTTGGTCGGTTGGATTCCCATCCCATCGAGCACCTGACTACCCGACAATTAAGTGTGCGAATGCGACCGGGCGGGGCGCGCGCCACGGAGAAGGGGAGAGCTGCTATGGAGCGAGCGTGAGAGAGTGGCCGCAGTAAAGTAAGACGCCCCGCCCGCCCTAGAGCCAGACCTCCCCCTGCCCAGGTGTGTGCCGGGCGGGGCGGGGCGGGGCGGGGCGAGGGGGGCCATTACAGAGAGGAGCAGGTGGAGGCGCACGACTCATTAAATCTCACACTGACCCCCTCCCTCCCTCCCCCTCCCTCCCCCCCCCCTCCCTGCCTCCCTCCCTCCCTCCCTCCCAGGCGCGCTCACCCCGCTTCTCTGCAATGGTGTGCGTCGGGCGTAAGAGCCCAAGCGCATTGTAATTCCGCAAAACATTGTATAAAGTTTAAGTGAATATGCGGTCGGTTTGCACCTGAGGCCCGGGGCCCAGGGCCCGGCCCGGCCAACGTAAGCACAGCCCGTACTCCCCCGGCCCGGCCCAGCCCAGACCCCCTCTGCCCCGCCCCGCCCCGCCCCGCCGCACCCCGCCCCGCCCCGCCCCGCCCTACTCCGATCTCAACTCGACCCAAATAACTTTCCCCCCTAGGTTCAATGAAGCGTAATGATGTCGGTGCCCTTCGGTTAGAGAGGTACGGGGCGGGGCGGGGCGGGGCGGGGCGGGGCGGGGTCCCCAGGTCGGTGGGTATGCTGGGTAGGCCTTCCCGTTAGGCCCCGCCCCGCCCCGCCACAACTTCTTCCCTTAATGCCCCTCCCTCGCACGCACCCCTTTCCTTTTTCCCTCCCCGCAGAATTAGAGGCCGATTAAGCGTAACAAACTACCGCATCAAGACGTTAACACATATTTTACTTGCATTATTTATCCAAACGACTGGCGGGGCGGGGCGGGGCGGGGCGGGGCGCGGTGGGGCGCCCGGAGCCGCGGAGGCAGCGGTGCAGGCGTCTGTCGCACCGCCTCCGGGGCCTCCGGGGCCTCCGGGGGTGCTCACCTGCGAGGAGTACCTCAACCACCTCAACCCAGCGTTGCGGGGTGAGCTGGCGAAAATTTCCACGAATACACTTGAGAGAATACACAGGCCATAACTAGTCTCCGGTGTAGAGGTTTTGCCGAGTAGGCCGTTCCGTTCACACTATGTCGAGGGGGAATTCACTTCCGTAATACACTGTACACCTGATCCATGTATTACGCCGTAATACACGCAATGTAATACCGAAAAACACGAGAATGTGCTTTAAAGTGATAAAATCTTGTGTGTAATTCAGGTGTAATACAGGTGTAATACCGAATAGTCTGTACAAGATTTTCCGATGTGAATTCCCCCTCGCACTATGTGTTCCGTATTTTGTGTCTTGGTGTGACTATACCGCTCTTTCGCCCCGTGTGCGTGAGGCATTTTATTTATCACTGTGAAAAATCCTTGTAAACGTTACAGGAAAATTTTCCATGATAAATGTTGTAAAATTACAATAAACTTGAAATTGTAAAATTACTATTACTTTGTATCGACTTAGAATTCATTGACGAGCAAGAATGGGCGGTCGTAAATTTACAACATATTGTGTAAATCGTGATAACTCAATATGTTGTAAATTCACGAAGATATTTTTGAGAGTGTTAATGGCCGCGGGCCGGGCCCTAACCGCCGAGCGGAGCGGCGTGGAACAGTTGGGGCGCGAAGCGGAGCTTGAAGGGGAGAGGTGGCGCGGCGGTCCGGTCAAGGGATAGGGTCCCGAAGGACTCGGCCCGGCCCGGCCCGGGCTACTGAAATATGACCGATTCTCTGGGCGACCGTGCCAAGTCAACCGAAAGTGACACGGTCCAGGCGTGGATTTGAAGGCGTAGTTCCTTTTCCTTTGGGTCTCTGAGCTGCTGCGCGATGCTGTGATGCTTGAAGGCTTCTCCGCTTAATTCCCCTTTCCCCCCCAAATTTGTCCGTGCCTTCACTGTGAACAATATCTTCGTAAATTTACAACTTTTACCCTAATTTGTGATGATGCACTGTTAATATATGCTGTTCTTAAACGACATTTGAAATTAATTCCTCAAAGAAAATTTATTGTTTTGAAACGACATTTCACAAGTACAGTTTTTGGCTAAAACTCGAATAACGTATTTACATGCCAGCTTGGGCTGGAATCAGTTCAAACATGAAAAAAAAAGTCGAAATACAACAGAATTGAAGCTAAAAGTTGGTCCAATCTGCTTATAACTTCAAGTATAATTTGAATATTTAAAGAATTGTCATTACAGAACAGCGAATTCTTCGTTTTAAAACGACGTGCTTTGTTTGAAAAATTAATTTACCAATCTTCGTTTTCAAACGACCGAAATTTTTAGAGTGTGTAATTTTTCAATCGGTATCGTAAATTTACGGAGGCCTGTTTGTGTTCAGTTTAGAATACCAGCTCAATACACGGAAAAAAGTATCAATGTTACCATAGCTTACGTATAGGCTGATATCGTGACAAGCAACATAAGCTACCGTAGCAAAAAGTTAGCTTTGGTAGTCAAATATTAGCTATGACAACTGATGCCCAGATGGATTTGCCAGAGGCGTTTGCTGCTAGAGATTATGTCACATTGACAACTGCAGCGACGCATTAGCTCTCAGAGCTTATGTGTGACTACCACAGCAAACTTTTCGCTGCAGAAGCCTAAAATGCTGCTTGTCACGGTATCAGCCGACACGTAAGCTAATGTAGCTTACATTAGGTTCTAAAAACTTATCTATTTTTTTCCGTGTACCAACGTTACTACAGTTTTCTGTAATTTTACAATTTCATATCGTAACTTTACGACGTTTCTCGTGAAAAATTTTCCCGTAACCATGACATAGAGTTCTCACAGTGTTGCAGCTTTTCTTTTTGTCATTATTTTTATGTGTTTAACCGGCTGGAGCGGCTGGAGGCGCGGTGGAGGCGATGATGAAGTGTTATTTAGCCCCGGTTGGCGTGGCGTGGCGGGGCGGGGTGCAAGGTAAAGAGAAGGGGTGCCTCCCCCCCCCCCCCCCCCTTCTCCCAGTTTCCGGGCCGCGCGAACCTCTATTGTCTGCAGCTGAGTCAGGCAGAGGGGCTTTCGTATAAATATTGCCCGTAAACGGTTTTCAGCTCATCTGTCGCCTCTGGCGCAAGGGGCGGGGCGGGGCGGGGCGGGGCGGGGCGGGGGGTATGGCTTCTGCTTTTAGTCTGTTCAGTAGGAGGGCATGGACAGCGGACAGGGTCCGGGGTCCGGACGGTTTTGTGCTGAGCCGAGCCAGGAGGCCGGGCCGGGCTTAGCCACACAGTAGTGTGGTCACCGGACCTTCACGTGTTGCTCGTTACACAACTCTGTGGGCGTTAATAACAATAAATCTGGACTTTGACAGCAGCAACGCCGTCATGGCCTTTCCGTCCTCGCCCTCCTGTTCAGTTTCTCCCCACCTCTTTCTCTTCTAGTGACTTATTTGGAATTTATTCAGTCACGTTAAGTTGGCAGACCTGAAAGACTCTCGTTTGACGCCAGCCTCTCTGTTATACCAAATTGTCATGTGACGATAAATATTGCTACGAATATTTCGTCACAAGACCTGTGATGAAACAGTCGTCACATGACATACATTTCGTCACTTGATATACATTTCGTCACTTGCCATGGATCTTTCGTCACATGACATAAGTCTTTCGTGACATGACATGAATCTTTCGTCACATGACATTAATCTTTCGTCCCACTGTTGAACCATTTGTCATGTGACGAACCTTTCAAAAGTAAAAGGGGGGGGGGGCTACGCACCAGGGTTGGCATTGAGTATTAAATGGGGCCAAATTGTGCCAAATTGTGCCAAATTGTGCCAAATGCAATATACCTGGGGACACCTCATGACCTCCAAGAGGACTTTATAAATTCGCAGTTGATAGCGTCGTGAGTTTCAGCCAGGTTAGACGCTGACTGAAGCGCAGGACGCCGCGCAGTGGAGAGAAGGGCAATATTATTTGACAAAATAAAATAAAATAAAAATTTAATTTAATACTCTATGCCAACCCTGCTACGCACGAACGTTCGAAACTGGATGTAGCGCGCCTGTGAAGGCCTGGGTAGGCCGACCCGCCGGGCAGCTGTGTGGAGACGGTGGCCTACCCTGTGCCCGCAGGGGCTGAGTCAAGGGACGTTTGTGTTTGTCTGTACAAAAATGAATATAATGGATGTGTTAACCGATGACACACAAAATCTGTCATTTATTCCAGAGCTGGATATACGTACAGGAATGCAGTGCCGGAACACATTATTTGTGTAAACCGGACTAAAGTTTAAACAATAAAATAAGACTGTACAGGTAACCATAGTAGGACTCGCCTGAGAATACAATTCTAACTAAAGCTTGCATTGCAAGCACAAGTGCTCATGACAGTAGTGCACAAGCATAGTATAATTCGGTATCATCCACAGTTAAAACTGCAGTAAGCCTTGCACACATGTTCTAGCAACGAAACTGCAGAGAAACTGAAAAACAACTACAGTTTGGAGTACAGCACGGGCTCGCTTCCGGACTGTGCTTAGTACTTCAGTTGTGGATAGAAATGGAGAACAGTTTAACTACTTTTCCAAGAGCAGAGATAGAGTGCAGTTCACTGCATGCAGTTTAGATTGTAGTTCAACTATATTACTTCTTCCACCCGGGTAGCACTGACTTTGTCGTAATGTGACGACTTAAAATTTTGACAATTATTCATATAAATTATACGCCCTAAAATTTTTATGTAAATTGACCTAAGCCGCATGCCGCACGGTTTGACGTCGGCCCTCCTCTTCATCTCCAACCTACTGATGCTCCCCCAAGCCCGCCCCGCCCCGCCCCGCCCCGCCCCACCTCGCCCCGCCCCGCCCACTCCTCCTCAAGCACGTAATACTCGTACACGCGCTGGTGCAGTATTTACCGCTTGAGGGCTGAGTGCGGAGGGGAGGGGAGTATGGACCCCCGCCCAGCCCCGCCCAGCCCCGCCCCGCCCCACCCCACTCCACCCCGCCCCACCCCGCCCCACCCCGCCCCACCCTACCTCACCCCGCCTCACCCCGCCCCACCCCGCCCCGCCGCGCCCGGATCGAGTCCTGGCCCGCCCTCATTTACTTCCCAATCTTGTGGCACTGTACACATGAAGGTGCTGACGAGATGGTTTTCGCGCAAAGTGGCGGAGTCTGTTGCGGCGGCGGGAGTGCTGGGGAGGGACGCCCCGCCCCGCCCCGCCCTCAACTGAATTATGAATATAGACCGCTAATCAGGCGGGGCCGGGCCGGGCCGGGCCGGGGCCAGCCCGACACACTGACCGCACTGCCAGTGAGCGAGTTGGCGGTGCACGGGTCGCGCTGGTGAGCTGTGTCCTGTCCGCCAGTGGCGCTGCACTGCAATCAGTCGGAAATGATGTGCGAAATGACTGTTCCGGCCGTCAGGCCAGGGGGGATGACGTGCGGCATGGAGCGCCAAAATTAGATACGTTGCACGCTAAAAAAAATTAAAAAAAAAAATTGCTCAGCTGAAATTAGATGTGAAAAATTAGCACCACGGCTAAAAACTTAAGACAGCAGAAAAATAAATAGCAGGGTAGCTAGAAAATAAGCGCCGTAGCTTAAAAATTAGCTGCGCCTACAAGTGAGCGAATAGTCATTTACAAACCTACATGTGAGCGAATAGTCATTTGCTCACCTACAAGTGAGTGAATTTATTCGCTCATCTGCAAGTGAGCAACATTCGTACACTTGGATTTCCAGTGTGTGAGTGTTCGCAAATTTATAGAGTTGTTTAAGATTTTTTTCTCCATTTTTCTTTACCCCTTTGTAGTTATAATATCAAATGAAGAGACCATATTAAAAATAACATCAGTTTGCTAGAAAAAAATTGGGTCTGACGAAATTATTTAGAGGAGGGATAACAGAAGATACTGTGCAGCTAGTGTGATACTTTTCAGCCCACATCCATCGGGCACCTTTCTCTATCAATCACAGCACCGGACTGGGCGCTTCCCTCAGCATCCCTTATGCCTCCTCGACTCACCCGGCCCCAGACTGCCCCACCCCACCACGCCCCGCCCCACCACACCCCGCCCCGCCCCACCCACCCCGCCTCGCCACGCCGCAGCGAGCGGGCTAGCAGCGCCCTGCGCCGCACCGCCTCTCCGAAGCAGATTGCAGCCAACGAGGGGGAAACTAAATAATATAAAATGCCGACACGATTTCCCTCCAAAAGTCTGGAACAGATCACAATTCGCCTACTAAGTTGCATGCTGAAGAAGCCGGAAGCTGGCTTTATCGGGCCGACCCGGGCGGCAGACTCCGCCAGGCCCTCCCGGCCCCGCCCCGCCCCGCCCCGCCCCGCCCCGCCCCGCCCCGCCCCGCCCCGCCCCGCCTGCCCTCGCCACCCTCCCTGCTCCTTTTACCCGTCTCAAATTGAATTGCGGGGCTAGGCACGGTAACCCCGCCCCACCCTGCCCCACCCCGCCCGCTCCCTTGCTTAAAAGTCACGCCTCAGGACGCCGAAAAAAAAAAAGTCAACACTGCTAGCGGCATGGCGGGGCGGGGCGGGGCGGGGCGGGGCGGCCTGCCAGCAATTAATCTTGTATGCGATCCACTTGTCCACATAAACAAGCGGTCTGAGCCGCCCCGCCCCGCCCCGCCCTGCCCCGACCCGCCCCGCCCCGCCCCGCCGGCTCTGCTGCGAGTTCACTTAGGAACAAGTTAGAGGCTAAAACTTGCGACGTACGGGAGGCGGGCGGGCCGGCCGGGACTCCTCTTTGTTGACGACACTCTAAAACGCCCCGTCTGCGCGCCCGCCCCGCCCCGCCCGGCCCCGCCGTGCCCAGGCCGCACCCCCTTGTTATGACTGATGGGCGGGGTGGGGCGGGGCGGGGCGGGGCGGGGCGGGGCGGCTGCTGGCCCTTTTGGCGCCACTCACAGTCACGGCTGCTGCTCTGCGGCTGCTGTGGTCGAGCTAAAACTACTGTGCAGCTTGTACACGTGCACTGCAAAAACAAAAATAGGAAAAAAACTAGTTGTGGCTTGTTGCTCCTCTCAAGTGGGTGTTAAAAAGGCCAATGTTTTAGGGAAAAATTCAGTCGTCGCAGCAGCCAAGGCTCCGCATGCCGGGTTCTGGGCTCTCATCGTTGCCCCCGGGACCTCTCCGTATGCACCCCGTCCCGCCCCGCCCCGCCCCGCCCCGCCCTGCCCCGCCCCGCCCGCCCCGCCCACACGTGCGCATGCGTGCGCCTGGCTGTGGACGATGAAGGTACAGCGACATCAGCAAATATTAATGCATGTTTGCCAACCTGATTAGCGCGCCACCCCGGCCGGGCCCGGGCCCAGGCCAGGCAGGCGTGCCAACACGAGCCATCGAGGCGTGCCGCGGCCAAATGAGAACTCTCGCACCTCGGCTGCCCCGCCCCGCCCTGCCCCGCCCCGCCCCGCCCTGCCCCGCCCCGCCCTGCCCCGCCCCGCCCCGCCCCGCCTCGCACCGCCCCAGTCTCCGTCGATATTGCCTATTACGAAGTTTTCAGTTGGGTGCGGTCATGATTGACTGTCTCAAGTGTGTGAGCGTGTAGCACACTTGTAGGCGTGCGCGCGTGCATTCATTCACTTAAACAAGTACATTGTCTTGGAACATTCACACACTTGGGGTTGCAGCTTGAGAGGAGGGCGCTCTGGAGTCCAAGCTCCTCGCGCCCGGATCCCGCCCGGACCCCGCCTGACCGCCTGGGAAACCACTTTACTCCCGATCTAGACGTCGCAAAGCCTTCATAATGATGTCGCTGTACTCAGGAAGGTCCAATACATATCACCATACCGTTTCGAAAAGTGTCCGAACGCCCGAGCATAAATTTACGATACCGAACCGTAAATTTACAACATAATTTGTAAATCGCGAACTACGAAAAATGTTGAAACTTTACGAAGACATTTCTCACAGCGGTTGTCATGCGGCTGCTAATGTTTATATTGTTGCGCGTCCGCGCGGCGTGTTTCAGTGTGTCTTGCCATTAGACAGATGTCAAACCTTTGTGCAAATAGTATGCGCTGACATTATCGGCAGTTTGTTTCCCTCCGCCTCTGTGTGTGTGTGTGTGCGAGCGCGCGTGCGTGTGTGTGCGTTTGCGTTGCTCCATTGTCGGGCTTATCTACCGTGTCCCACATTGTGACACGTGTAAGGATGGAGCCCGGACCCTGGCCCCTTCCTTCCCTCTCACTCACGCCGCGCCGCCCCGCTGCCCCGCCCAGCCCCGCCACGCCCCGCCACGCCACGCCACGCCCCGCCCCGCCCCGCCCCGCCACGCCGCCCCCCCACGCCGCGCCCCGCCCCTCGTGCCACCCCCGACGATACTTGTACATGCCACATGAGTCGACGAAAAGTGTCGTGGCGTGGCGTGGCGTGGCGGAGCGACGCCTCTCTCCCTGATAGCGTCGTTGTTCTCATGCCGCCGGAGGAGAGCGCGCGCGCGCGCACACACGCCGGAGCAGATCCGGTCCAAGACAACGCCCGTGAGCAGCAAGGAGAGGAGAGAGGGGGGCGCAGCGGAGGAGGGGGAGGGGAGGAGGGGAGGAGAGGAGGGGAGGGGGAGGAGGAGGGGGCAGGAGGAGGGCAGAGGAGGAGGGAGATGGGAAGGGAGGAGGGGGAGGGGGCAGGAGGAGGGGGGGTGCAGGGGAGGAGGGGGGGGGTGCAGGGAAATGGTCTCGACACGGCCAGAGACGCCGCCGCGCCGCGACCGACCCCGAGAAAGGAAACGAGTTATGTGCGCTGGGGATCAAGTCTGAAATCTGAAATAGTCACTGGGGAGAGGAGGGGCAGGCAGGGGTTGGCCCGGCCCGGCCCGGCCTGGGGGTACTAGAGGTGCGGGAACATGCGGGGCTGGGCGGCCTGGCCTCCACCACCGCCACCCCATGGGAGGGCGAGGATCAGCAGGCTGAGCCCCTGGACGCGCCGGCTGAGGCTGTGAGGTGAGGTGAGGCCATACCGTCCGGCCCGCTCATGTGCGGCGGGGCGGGGCGGGGCGGGGCGAGGCGGGGCGGGGCGGGGCGGGCCTGTGGAGGGCCGACTGCGGTGCGGTGGAGCTGACCATGGCCTTCTATACACATGACATACAAGGGAGGAATATGCGTGTTCAACTACTCTCTTTTGCATGTGTGTGTGTGTGGGTGTGTAACCGGGTGCTTCAGGGAACACGTTAGGTGTATGCGGGTTTGCCAAACACATCAGATGTAGTAGAATGCCGAGCTGGGAGCACGGACACCCTCGATGGACGATGGGAGATTTTTTCCGTCTCGCCGCGCGGACCCGAAGGTTCTCCAATCTTAAGGGATCGACCCCCTTCCCCCCTCCCCACTCCTGAAGCACCCTCGGCTCCTGCCGCGGCGGGACCCGAGTGCGACAGGTGCGGGCGGGGCGGGGCGGGGCGCGCGAGACGAGCCCCATCCGGACGGAGTACGGCTTACAGTTTGTTGTGCGGCGGGCCGAGGCTGGCAGGGCAGGGCAGGGCGGGGCGGGGCGGGGCAGGGCAGGGCAGGGCAGGGCAGGGCAGGGCAGGGCAGGGCAGGGCAGGGCAGGGCAGAGCCAGGGCCAGGGCCAGGGCCAGGGTGTTATGGATTGTAGGGGGCTTTGGTCTGCGCCGAACGAAAGTCGTAAAGGACGGAACACGGCAACACCCACGAGTCCGGGGGGCTTTGGAATGACAAATGAACATCACCGCGCACGCCAGCCAGCAAGCCGTTGCGCCCCCGGCGGGGCGGGGCGGGGCGGGGCGGGGCGGGGCGGGGCGGGGAGGTGTCGAGACGACGACACGGAGCCAGCCTGCCGTGAAAGCGCAAGGGAGCAGGGGTAGGAGGCCGCAGCAGGAGAGAGGACTGGCGGGGAGAACAAAAGACAAACCAACACGAGAACGAGGCCGAGACGTTTTGCGCGAGCCAGGAGGGCGCATTGTTGGACAGCCATGCAGACGAAGGGTAGTGCCGGTAGTGCACACCGCGCTGCGCCAGCTGACAATGCGTTTTAACAGTGTGCGCTGCTTTGGAAATCCAAGTGTACGAATGTCGCTCACTTCACTGAAAACGGGGGAATTATGCATGTTATCACGAGAGGATAACGCGCAGTATCGTGCAGTTTTTGTAAAATATCATTGAAGCAAACTTCTGAAATTTATTTTCGATGACACCATTGAATTCCTCGGAAAATTTCCGTTTGAACGAGCATACATGTCCGAGGGGGCCACCACTTCTGTAACCCTGTGTACAGGTTACCCTGTAATCCACGTGTAATCCCACTGTAATCCCTCGTCAAAATGCACAAAATATGGAAAATATCCTAAAATTTTACGATTTACCGCCTAAAATCAGGTATGTAATCACGTGTAATTCGTGCAATCTTGTAATCCTGTGTACGTCCGTAAACAGAGTGGTGGCCCCCTCGTACATGTCATGGGGTTTCAAACCCGAAAAAGACACAAGAATGATTATCGTTTCACGTCCCAGGAAATTATTTGTTGGAACCCCATGACATGTATGCTCGTTCAAACGGAAATTTCACAAGGAATCCAATGGTGCCATCGAAAATAAATAAAAGAAATTTGCTTCAATGATATTTGCACGATACCGATACCGCGCGTTATCGTCTCGTGATAACATGCATCATTCCCCCGTTTTCAGTGTTGTAGGTGAGCAAATAAATCCACTCACTTGTAGGTGAGCAAATAAATTCACTCACTTGCAGGTGAGCAAATAAATTCACTCACTTGTAGGTGAGCAAATAAATTCACTCACTTGTAGGTGAGCAAATAACCGCCGCTGGGCTGTGCGCCTACAGGGCCTGTAGCTCCGGGGCGTTAGCCCGTGTGCAACAGCGTGCTGCGTGTCGCGCACATTACTGCGGTGCAGTCTGGAGCAGAGCGGGAGGGGAATGCAATAAGAGTGAGGAAGCGAGCAAAGCGGGACAAGACGGGACGGAGTATATACAAGAGGAAAGAGAAAGGGAAAGTCGGAAATTTGTGGGTCAGTTGTCAGGAGGGCGACCGAGGGGGAAAGAACTCAAAAATTTTTGTACACCTAGTAATTCAGAAAAATTCAGAAAAATTCAGAAAAATTCTAAAAAAATCAGAAAAATTCAGAGAAATTCAGAGAAATTCATGAAAATTCACAAAAATTCACAAAAATTTAGGAAAACTATGAGCAAAAATTCAATAAAAATTCACAAAAATTCACAAAAATTCACAAAAATTTACAAAAATTCACGACATTTGTACACCAAAATTCAGAGTTGTTTCCCCCTCGAGGGCGACGGTGGCTAGGATACTCCTCTGAGCCGGCCGGCCGCACGTACCGTTTGCATCTTTTATTCTAATGTGAATGCAGTGAGGCTGCCTGCGCGGCGCCGCGCCACGTAGGCAGCCCCCAGTACAGCAGTAATTTCACCCACCATAAATTCGTCCGGAATTCAGGCGGCGCGGGGCGCTGCTCCGAGACGAGCTGGCGCGTATGTCACCTGTGCACTCCTGGTGCTTACAGAAAGCGCTTACAAATTTCCAAATTTCTTTTTTATTTTAGGCCGGTAGACATCTCCACCCTTGACATTTACCCTCTTTGCGGGCCACACTGTAAAAAATAACTACGGTGAAACTACGGAAATCACCGCTAATTTCTTTACCGGCGATTCCGTAGTTGGGCACCGTACCTGCAATTATCAAAATCTTGAGATGAACTGCCGAGTACGGGGCCACCGTACACGAAAAACAGGGTACGGAAACGCCGTACTTGTGCACTGTTAAAACCTTACAAAGCAATGCTTCGCAATTACACACTAAACCCTTATGCATGATTTTGGTATCGTTATGCACGATCTTATACAACCATAGTTATGCACACATTTTTATGCATAACTATGCACACATTGTACATAATTATGCACAAATTTGTGCATAAGAGACGGAGTTAAGCATAGTTATGCACAAAAAATTGTGCATAGTTATGGTTGCGTAAAATCCTGCAAGGCTTATGCACAACAAAGTGCATAAGGGTTTAGTGTGTACAAACAAAATGCTTCGCAATTGCGAAGGATTTGGCTGCTTTGTAATACAAAGCATTTTGTTTGTATTGCGAAGCTTTTGCTTTGTAGCTTGCGAAGCATTCGCTTCGCAGCTTGCGAAGCATTTGCGAAATGCTTTGTATTACAAACAAAATGCTTTGTAATACAAAGCTTCCAAATGCTTTGCAAGCTTACAAACTATTTTGTTTGTAGGGATTTAACAGTGTGTGATCCGTACACGAAAAACAGGGTACGGTGGCGCCGTCATCTGGCCTCGGTACGCAGTTTTTCAAATGCAGGTACGGAACGCCGTAGTTGGTTCCGTAGTACAATCTGGATTTTTTTTTACAGTGCGCCAGGATTGATTTCGCTTGGGCGTTATTTCATGAATTCATAAATGGGCTATATATATGGACTGCGTGGCCGGCCCGGTCCGGTCCGGTCGGCCTGAGAGTATATTGCAACACGATAGCCAGCCCGTGTCCGCGTGGCCTCCCGCGAGTTGCCCCGCCTCGCCTGCCTGACCGGACTGAAGCCCCCATGAATTATGGAGATGATTTGATTTCTATCTCCATCTCTCTCCCTTGACACCCCCCGTCCCCCCAATCTCCCTCTGCTTTGGCTGGCGGAGGCTGAGAGAAAAAGTGTGTGTTTGAGAAAGAGAGAGAGAGAGAGAGAGAGAGAGAGAGAGAGAGAGAGAGAGAGAGAGAGAGAGAGAGAGAGAGAGAGAGAGAGTGAGAGAGAGAGAGAGAGAGAGAGAGAGAGAGAGAGAGAGAGAGAGAGAGTGGGAGAGAGAGAGAGAGAGAGAGAGAGAGAGCGGGAGAGAGGGAGAGAGAGAGAGAGCGGGAGAGAGAGAGAGAGAGAGAGAGAGAGAGAGAGAGAGAGAGAGAGAGAGAGAGAGAGAGAGAGAGAGAGAGCGGGCCATGGGGTGGTAAAGAGAAAAGGCTGCTAGAATAAAATGAGGCAATGTGACACCAGCCCGACGGTCTCGCGGCTGCCACCACGTGACCTGGCCCCGGCTGCGGCCACCCTCGCCCCCCCTCCCTCCCGCACCCTCGCTTTGGCTTCCCACCCCCACCCACCCCTGTCCGTTCTGTTCTCCCCCCCACCTGGGCTATTAACGCCCTCATCCCCCGTCATTGGCCCGGGCAGGAGAAGGGTTGAGCTGCCTGCCGGTCCGGGCTGGGCGGGGCGGGTTCCAGGTCTGTAGGTTTCTGCAATTACTTGCCACTTCTATTACGCTACCCCGCCATGCTGTGGCGTGGCGTGGCGTGGCGTGGCGTGGCGTGGCGTGGCGTGGCGTGGCGTGGCGGGACCCTTCAGGCCGCGCAAGCGACCGAAAATGATTGCGGATTAACCTGCAGGCTCGAGGACACGTGATGACGCGAACGCACGTTTACTGCATGTTGCTTGCCTCCTAGTTACCACCACCGCGGGGAGGGGCGGCGCCGGGAAGCGCTCGGGCGCGCTGTAAATATTGTAACGCAAATGTAACGTCAGGCACAATATGTCTGAGCGAGCATTTCCCCGCACGGTGGTAGAATGTAGGTTTAGGTGAGACGGAAACATTTTTCCGTGGAGCGTTTCCTAAAATTTTAATTTTAAATTGTAAAACTACAGGCACTATGTATCGACTTGAAATACACACGATAAAAACTACGACTAGTTTTTCAAGCAGTTTTGGAAAAACCAAGACGTTACATAATGTATTTTCTCCATAACAAAATCTTGGCTGCTTGTGGAACCCTGGACGAAGTTACCACATTATTTGTTAATAGAAATAATTTACAGAATTTATTTTAAATCTACGAGGATTTTCTCCCCTGAGGAGTCGCGAGTCGCGTGTTTAAATACTTTGCTACACTTGCCTACAGGTCGCTCACTGTAAAGTACTAAGGTACAATTGTAGGTACAAATGCGCGCTAAGGTACAAACTTGTACCCTTTAAGGTACGAAACCGACGAAAGGTACAAAAAAAGGCCCTTAAGGTACCGTACGTTACCTTAATCGCCGTCATGGTACAGGAAGCGACCAAAGCGTAGGTGTCTGCCTACCCACCCCGGGGTTTCTCGTACCTTATTACGTACCATAATCAGCACCTTATAAGGTACACGCCATCTCACGGGGATCTCCCATTCTGAACGTCGTCTTGCGGGACTGCATACTCTCCTCGGCGGCCCTCGTACCTTAGGCCGTACCTTTGAGCGTCGCGTTCGGCAGGCGGCCTACTTTCCCCGGGGCTTTTGTTCCTTACGCTGTGCCCAGAGCGACTGTCCGACGGACTGCCTACACTCCTCGGCGCTCTTGTTCCTTGTGTTGTACCTTACGGTCTGCCGACCGGGTTGCCTACTGTCCCCGGGGGTCTCGTACCTTACGCTGTACCATAACTCTGTGCAGCGGGTGGCGTACTGTGCACGGCTCCTCTGTACCATGACGTGTACCTTGGGCCTTAAATGGTGGCCGACGGTCTGCCTACTCTCCTCGGCGCCTTTGTTCCTTGTGTTGTACCTTTAGGTCTGCCGACCAGAGAGGGGGAGAGGGGGGGGGGGGACGGCCCGGCAGGGATACCAGGCAGGGTTGTAATGTGGTGCGGCGCAGAACGTCTCGCCCGCACAAGGCTTCTTAGCTCAGTAGGTTCCGACCGAAGCGTGAGCGCTGAGTTGGCAGGTTCGAATCCCGGTACTGCCAACAAAATGCGTATCTCGCGGCCAGTAGGACTGACCAGGCTAAACACGAGGCTTAGAGGCAGAGAGGATAGGGGAAGGGAGAGGGGAGAGGGGGAGTGGTAGGGGGAGGAGGAAGGGGAAAAGAGAAGGTGAAAGGAGAATGCCCCAAAGAAGTTAGTACGCTCATACTGAACGCACAACTGTGACATATTTTTAACGCACCACTGTCAATTGCATTGTGATACAAAATAATTTTTAATACCCATGTAGTGTCATGAATGTCACCCATCCAGAGGCTCTGAAGGCGACACGTGGCACACGAGAGGTACACGTAATGGTACAGAGGAGCCGTGATCGGTAGGCCGTCCGCTGCACTCGAAAGGTACACGGAATGGTACAGAGGAGCCGTGCTCGGTAGGCCGCCCACCCGCCACGGCTGCGCGCGAGAGGTACACGTAATGGTACAGGGGAGCCGTGATCGGTAGGCCGCCCGCTGCACTCGAGAGGTACACGGAATGGTACAGAGGAGCCGTGATCGGTAGGCTTCCCGCTGCGCGCGTCTTACCATCCAAACGTGCACCTTAAAAGGTACAGACGGTTTTGTACCTTAACCGGCGTTGAGCTTAAGGTACAACGGGTGGAACAACCTTATAAGGTACCCGTATGTACCTTAGTAGTTTAGAGTGCTGCGGGCGGTGGCGGTACTAACTCCCTTAGTTTACACGGGAGCGCACGGCACCCCACCACCGGGCTGCGGTGAGCTCGGCGCGAGGAGGATCTGAACAAATCCACCTGTATGACCATCAATACTAACCCCCCACCCCTCGCTATTCTCGCCCCAGATGGGATCTTTCTGTCGCACCACTCCTCTGCTGCACAAGATCCGTACATCTGTAGCCGCGCTAGACTTTTCGGAAAAGAAATAATATATATTAAGAGGGAGGAGAGATCGCACTAATAAAAGCTTACGGTGATTTTAACTATAAGCTACAGTGAACTCTGCAGCACTGTAGCTTACAGTGTATTTTCACCGTAAGCTACGGTGAATGTCACCGATAGTGTTGCACGGGGCAGTTGAACACTTGCAAGTGCACAACTGTTGATTTGAACACCTACAAGTGTACAACTGGCGAGTTTGACACTTCTTGCAATTGCAGAGCTGCCGAGTTGCACACTTGCGCGTGCTAGGCCAGGAGTTTGCACACATACAAGTGTTGAGCAGCAGCACACTTGGTTTAACAGTGTACCCAGAGGCGATGAGTTAACTATGGAAGCTGTCACGCTGCATGGACACAGAGTCGGACTCAAGTCCACATAGCCCCGGCCCGGCTGTTCGTTTACGACATTGACAGAATTCGTGCAGTTTGCCATTCATAACTTATGGAGGGTTGTGGCGGCGTGGCGTGGCGCGGCGTGGCGCGCGGGAAGGTAAAGGGCCCCCGCCTATAGAGACGGTGTACCCATGGCCTAGCGGGCCTGCAGGGTGGTTGGAGTGGGGAGGCGGGGGGCACTTCAAGATGGACGCGCACTCTCTCAGATTGCCCTACCCAGGCGAGAGGGCCGGCAGCGGTGCGAGGGGGAGGGGGGAGGGGGGAGGGGGAGGGGGAGGGGGAGGGGGGAGGGAGAGAGATTAGGGAGGTGCAGCTTCCGCCCTCCTCGGTGGCCGCGAGGCGAGGCGGGCGCCGCGGCCGGGCGGGCAGGTGGCGGAGCATGGAAAGTGCGATCCTAACGGAAATGCCCTGGAAGTGCGCCCCTCCTGTGCCGCCGCGTATGTGAGCGGGCAGGACTTAAAATAATTTGTCATATTAGTGCCCAGCCGCACTGTTAAAAATCCCGTACCCCATTCCACAGGTACTACGGTAAAATCCGTTTTGTTTGATTACGGAACAGCCGTATCTTAAAAATACGGTGTTTTCCGTGATCAATTCCGTAGTTAAGTTTCTGCAAACTTCGAAAAAAGTTAAATTAAAGGCAGTACGGTCATACGTACTACGGACGTCCCGTACCCACTAAAAACGGTCCAGACCTGGTAAAAAATTAACGGGAAAAACCGTAGAAATTACCGTGGAAATTTCTGGCAGTGCGGTTTCTATGTAACTAGAAATTTTTATTTTCAAAAACAGGGGGCTATATTGTGATGCCTACCCCAGGGGGTGGATCACTCATGGCTGGACTGTACACATGAGTACGTGAGTACAGGAGTACATCTGAAATTTGAAGAAGACTAATCTAATTTCCTTTCTCAATTTACACTGGAAAAACAAAGGTGCTAGGTAAGTCCTACCTTTAAAAGGCACGAACAAAATTTAGTGCCTTTGGAAAGGCACTAAGATTTAGTGCCCCAGGAAAGGCTCTAAATTTTGTTAGTGCCTTTTAAAGGTAGGGCTTAGCACCTTTAGCTGACCAGATGCGTATACTCCATACAAATTTAGTGCCTTTGCAAAGGCAATAAGATTCAGTGCCCCTGGAAAGGCACTAAACGTAGCACTTGATTTTAGCGCCCCATGAAAGGCGTTGCTTAGTGTTTTTCCGGTGTAGGCGTAAACTGTTCAAAAATGGCATCATCGAACAAAAATTTGAACGTGAATGGCTAAGTTTAAAAGTTTTCTCTCAAAATTGTCGCTGAGTGCAGATGAGTACGGCTTGAGGTTTACATGTACATGTGCACAGGAGTGACTACACTCTTAACTTCTTACAAAGAATTTTTTTGTATAATACATTCTTTAACTGTAAAACCGTAATATACAGAAAATGTTTCTTGTATTACAAAAATGTGAATCTACCTATTACAAAGAAAATTTGGCTTTGTATTACGGTTGCACAGAATTCTTTGTAATACAAGAATTTTCTTTGTAAGAAGTTAAGAGTGTTATCCCTCGGTCTACCCAAGGCCCTGTTTTTGAACTGGATGAGTTTTTTTTTTTTTTTATAAACAACACACGCGGTGCCTATGCAAGCGGCAGGGTGAAACGGAGGAGTCGAACAGAGAACAAGGGGTCCACGGGAGCGTGCGGTGCGGTGCGGCTGCGCTCTCCTCCTCCCCACGTGATCAGCCCGGCGCGGGGCGGGGCGGGGCCCGGCGACACGATATTAGATACCGGAGAGCGGCGAGCAGGTGCGCTCGGAAAAGTACAGGCTCCGGCAGAGGGGCGGTAAGAGGTATAAAACTACCAGGAAAATGAGGGAAATGGCAGCTGCTGGACGCCTTTCCGTTTGCCATTCCCCTGGGGCCTGTTTCAGGGAGTGCAAATAGTAGGGCAAAGTCATGGGAGGAGTCGCGAACTCTGCACTGTTAAACCAAGTGTGCAACTGTTCAACACTTGAATGTGTGCAACTTCCAGTCTTACACGTCCAAGTGTACAACTCGGTACTTGTGCAATTCCAAGTGTCAAACCTGCCAGTTGTACACTTGTAAGTGTTTAACTCGACATTTGTGCACTTGCATGTGTTCAACTGCCCCGTGCAACATTTCCCTCGTTGAACACTTGCAAGTGTACCACTGTCGAGTTAAACACAAGTGTACGACTGGCGAGTTTGACTATTCCAATTGCACAAATACCGAGTTGCGCACTATTGCACGTGTTATACTGGAAGTTGCACACTTAAAAGTGTTGAACAGTTGAACACTTGGTTTCACAGTGTGCAGCAAGGGTCTTGGTGATGAAAACGAAATCATGTGGCGGTAGCCAAATGTAGAACACATCTTATGATTGGTTGTGGCTGGTGCTGGGCCGGGCACGCCCCGCCCGGCCCCGCCCCGCCCCGCCCCGCCCCGCCCTGCCCCGCCCCGCCACACCACGCCCCGCGGCGCACGGTGTAGAGATGAGCGCTGCACGCTGCAGACACAGCAGCGTTCCATTACCGTATACCCGCCCAGGCCGCGCTCTTTTGTCCAAAACAGAAAATGAAGATTTCCCTTTGTTCGCCGAGAGTACAATCATCACCCGTATTCACAGGCTGGAATATCAGACCACTCCCCCCACCCCTCCCTATCTCTCTCTCTCTCACTCTCTCTTGCTCTCTCTCTCCCTCTCTCCCTCTCTCTCTCTCTCTCTCTCTCTCTCTCTATCCTCACTCTCTCACTCTCTCACTCACTTACTCTCTCTCTCTCTCTCTCTCTCTCTCTCTCTCTCTTTCTCTCCCTCTCTCCCTCTCTCTCCCTCTCTCTCTCTCTCCTCTCTCTCTCCTCTCTCTCCTTCCTCTCTCTTCTTCCCTCTCTATCCTTCCCTCTCTTCCCTCTCTCTCTCTCTCTCTCTCTCTCTCTCTCTCTCTCGCTCTCTCGCTCGAGGCTGTCGCTGTCTGTCCCTTCACTTGTCATCGCGAGGGCGCCCCTCTGCTCTTTCTCCTTCCCTTGCAGGGTGATTCCGAAGAGCGTTAAGTAGTGCCCTCTCTCTCGCTCCTTGTGGCCGTGCCCCATGAGTGCGACGAGGACGGAGAGACGAGACGACTGTGCGGACTCCAGCAGGGCGTAGTGAAGGGCGTGGGCAGAGCGTGGCCGCGGGCAGCGCGGCGGGCGTTGTGGAGGCCCGGTCGGCCTGGGTCTGTTGATTAACATTCAGAAAGAAAACGCCCCAAATAAATGAAAGTGCGGCGATGAAACAATGCACCTACCGTAGAGGCCTCTAGTCGGAAAAGTCTTGGGAGCTCCGACAGTGTCGGCCGCCCGCCTACGCCCGGCCCCGGCCCCCGCACCGCACCACCAGGGGTCCATAACTTAACACGAATGTGCTTACAACGTTATTTTACACGTTAAAGTTATTATTTTACACGTTAAAGTTATAACTTTAAACATACACTCTCAGCCCGTTACTGACATTTTCTTAGGACCCACTAACCTCTTTACGCAGCAATAATATTAACAAAATTTTTTAAGTAGTACGTAAACAATTATACATTGTTAATAATAATTTAATTAGTAGTATTGATACAAATATTTTATGGTTACAAAGATAACAAATGTGTGTATTTACAAAGAAAATTGTCATTATAACTCACAAAATTTGTGTGTAACTATTGCTCTTCTAAAGAAGTTAGTCGCATACTTAGAAAAATGTCAGTAGCGGACTGAGAGTGTATGGGCCACTGATTAAACGTTAAGTGATGTACTGAATGCGGCGGACATTCACCAGATTGATTTTTGACAGCCGATATAACGTTATAACTTTAACTTTTTATAAAAATTTTAAACGTTACGATATAGTCACTACCGCAAAGCAAAGTTATGTTAAGTTACGCACTTCGTCCAAGTACCAAATGTTGCTATTGGCTCCAAGAGCATGTGGTACTTAGATCAAGTTTACCTTGAACTTAAATACAATAGCATTTGGTACTTGGACCAAGAATATTTGTCTCACCACAAATGAAATTGTTCTCAAATCGAGTGCAAAATACGATCTATTCAATTGAGTATTTTTTAGACTCTAACCGAGAACCCATTTTTCTGTGTGTAGTTATGACTCACTGTGCCTCTAATGTCACTGCCACCCTCTCTGCCGTACCCTTCTTGTGCCCTTCTGTTCTTTTCCCGTGTCCCTGTGTGCCCCATTTTCCACGCCTCCACTGACTCCTTTAAAAAAAAAATACAAAAAAAATATGCAATTCTCGAGTCGAACACAGTCTGCCTACTTCCGAAACATTCTCCAAACCGTCCTCGTCTCGTGTGAGATGATCAGAACTATTTTAGTGCTATAAAGTTGAAGGGAAGAGTGTGGTGGGGTGGGGGTGAGAGTGGGGGTAGTCTTTGAATATAAGGGGCGCCCGGTGGCGGCTCGGCCGCGGCGAGTGTCACTTAAAGTTCGGGAGCATACCCTTCCCTTCTGGCTGCCTTACGTCTATCCATGCTATCCCAAGTAAAAGGCGGGGCGGGGCGGGGCGGGGCGGGGCGGGCGGGGCGGGGCGGATAAAATGTTCTCTGGGCGGGCGAGGCCTTGCCGCCCCCACCCCTGCCTCTTTCTTTATGTGCTGCATTACCCTGCTGCGTCTTAGGGAAAGAGTCTGTTCGTCTTCCCGTATTAGTCGGCCGTTATTGATAAAAAGAAAGCACATCCTGTTTTTTCTTGAAAGAAAAAAAAGAAATCTTTTTTTTTCTGTCTCATAGAAGTGGAATGTGGTGAAAAGGTATTTCTATGCGGAGTGTTAATTTCCCGTGGGTCTTTTCTTTTAACAGTGTAATGTGGTCCTGCTGCCGTGGCTGCATGGTTCGGCATGTTATTGGAGGCGACGCACATATATCATTTTTTTTACCAGTTGGACGGCCGCTCGGCCTGCGCTTTTGCTGGAATATTGAATGAAAGAGCTTTGATAAAACAGCTCCCGCCCTGGGCTGGTCGCCGTTTTGCGGTTTGTTGGCGTCGCTTGGCCGTCCCGGCATAGTCGCCGGTCAACAAGTATTCATGTTTCAATTAAGCGATTATCTCGCATTTCTCACACGCACCCAGAAAATTTGATCCTTGAAACAAGGCTAAACGCGTTGATTCAAGGAAAAAAAATTACAAGGAAAAATTTAACCCAATTTCTAGGAATTTTCTTTGAGTCAAGGATTTTTTATTCCTCAGTTTTAAAGATTATTCCTTATTTTAACTTATTTAACATCATGTTAAGGAAAAAAAGTTCCTTGTATTTTATTACCCGCGTAAAGTGTTTTAACAAAGATTTATTCAAGTTTAACAAAAACTTTATTAAAGTTTTGTTAAGGTTTAATTAAAGCCCTTTTTTAATATAAATTTTAATTAAGGTTTTATAAAAAGTAATTTTTTTTTATTACGGTAATTTATTAAAATTATTTACTTTTAATAAGCTTTTATTGCTTGATCTTGGTCTAATAAAGAATATATAACCGTTATAAAATATTAATAATGAGTAAATTAAATCATGTTAAGTGTTATTAAATGAGGCACTTTTTAAAACAAATTACTCTTAATATGATTTTATACTTTGTTATGTTTGATGAGGATTTGATAAGTTTTAATGTTCCACTAATAAAAGACAAATTAGAGCTTATTAACAATTATTACTCAAGGTAGAGAATTACATTAAGAATTTTCAATCAAAAGTAAATAACAATTTCAAGGCTGGACAAGGCTAACACAGTTCTAGATATTACTTAGATTCCCCTTATGAAACGAAATCATTCCGAAACTTGTCCTGGACAGTTCCAAAGTCGATCCGAAGGTCTCGGACAGGCCCGAATATATCCCGGGACAGTCCGTCAAGAGCCCGAGTCCGACTGAGGACTGCCCGATTCAAGCCCGAATTAGCGAGGCCAGTCCGAATGAAGTCCGGTGGCACCGGTCAGCCCGAGAGCAGTCCGTCGAACGTGTCGCGAAGCGGGGTGGGTCCTACCCAGGGGTCGGCCGGGTATTTCCTTTCCCGGAATTCCACCGGCCAGCGCGCGCTGCAGGGAAGGGAGCGGAGGGGAGCCTGGGGGGTTTCCGTGTGCCCGGCCCGCTCCCCCAGGGCCAGGGACGACGGCGACGGCTACCTGGTCACTCACTTGTGCTCGGCGAGGGCAAGCCGTAGCACTGCACTGCTCGCATCGGTCGCTCGCCCAGTCTGCTGGTAACAGCCGTGGTGCACGGACGTACATGTGCACAACAGGAGGCCGTAGGACCACGCTTACGCTTTGCAAGTACTGCGCCCTGTGACCTTGTGCAGGTCAAGTTATTAGCGCAGTTCAGGTGGCAGCTTTTCGGAGGGAGTACGCATGGGGGCGCCGCGACGGACTGCCGCAGTTAGCCGCCGTGAACGCTTCGCGGCATACGACAGTGTCCGGTAGCGTCGTTTGTGTCGCGGTCTAAGAGGATGGCGCGGTGTTCCGCCCTGCCCAAGAGTCCTATACACTCTTCCTGCCGCGTCAATCGCCCAAACCGCTACTTATTATGCCAAGACTTTTCTGTAACACCTCCAAATTTTTTTACCAGTGTCTCTTCAAATGATTTTATGCAGAGTTAAAGTGCTGAAATTGTAATAAATTATATTGGATTTGAATTTGATTCTATTGAGCATGAATAATTTGATCTCCACCTGAGGGCTGAGTTGGATATCGATACAATTTGAAATAAAGGAAAGGGTTATGTGCATTAGATTTAATTAGTCCTTATATACATTTATTGGACAAACAAGCATTAAATTTGATTAACTTTAATAAGTTCTTATTGAACAGATATTAAGGACGCATTAATAATATTTAATAAGCACTCAAATATCCCTTATTAAACTTAATTACGTCTTAAAAATCGAATTAAAACTAATTACTTTTAATTCCTGGTAAATTTATGGAAAATTAAAATTTATTAAGAGTAGTTGTACCGAGGCTATCTTTGCCCATTGTCAGGATTGCGTACATCATGAGACTCTTAAATCTTTATTAATCTTAATTAGCACTTATTTGTTTTAATTGAGTACGTTTTAATTAAAGTTAAATTTAAAATAAATTAAGAATATATTAAAAAAATATTAAATTTTGTTAAAAATTTTTACGAGGGTAGGGAAAATATCCTTGATTCAAGGATCAGATTTTCTGGGTGCGGACACTTTTTTTTCGGTTTCGATCCTTTTTGCTTGGCGCACGCTCGGCTTTATATATGAAGAACCTACAGGCGCGTTTCTTTTTACTAAGTAGTTTCACGACACGAGATTCTGCCAGTAGCAAGGTGCACTGTAAAATAAAATCACGGTCCCGCATACGGAAAAGTACCGTTAGTACGGAATACGGTCACTCCGTACCCGGCTTCCGTTGCCTATCCCTCATAAGAGCCCATGTTAATAAAACTGTAGATACGGAAAATATACGGACACTGTAAGCAAAAACTACGGAGAATCCAGTTAATTTATGTACGGAGCTCCGTTCCTTAAAGACGGAAAGCTCCGTCTTCTGACAACGGAATTTTCCGTTTTCATTTTGGCTGTACAAATGGGATTGATTGACGGGGAAGTAAAGAACGGAGAATTCCGTTTCCAGAAGACGGAGTTTTCCGTCTTTATAGAACGGAAGAGCTCTGTACATAAATTAACTGGATTCTCCGTAGTTTTGGCTTACAGTGGAGATGTTCCCGCTAATTTTTTTAATCCGGAACTCTCCGTTGCAGTACGGTGCCTGTAACAGCGTTCCGTACCTTCTGTCCATTACCAGGCCATGTAAGGTACGAAACAAGATATGTAAAAAAAAAAAAGTACTTCATCGAGAAAACCAGTATTTTCAGGGGATACGGTCTCCGTAGCAAGCTCCGTACCACAGGCTGCTTTTTTTTTTACAGTGTGTGCCTATGTTATAATCTCTTGTCTTTATTTCAGTTTGCGGGCAGGCACGTAAAAGGGCTGAGACCCGCCCCCTCCAGCCCCGCCGGTCCCATTCCTCAAAATAATCCAAAATATGCGTCTCAAGTACAAGGAAAGAAATATTATTGATGTCTCCGACGGGAGATCATCTCTGTGGTCCCCTTCGCCGCGCCGCCGCCTCGCGGGAGGGGAGGGGCGTGGGGCGAGGAGGAGGTGGGGGTGGGGGTGGGGGGTAGTGGTGGCTGGGGAGGTGGGCTGTCACGTAGCCCTCCTGCCCTGGACCCCTAGGAGACCCGCAAAACCAGATAAATAGCCCCAGCAAGCCGACGGCTTTGATTTATCGCCCGCAATACATTCAATTACTTTCCAACTAAACAATACGTTATAAACGCCCGGCCGGGGTGGGTCCGCCGCACTACACCTGCCCGGCCCGGGGAGGCAGGGAGGAAGGGAGAGAAGTCTAAATCAACTTTCCTCTCCATTGGGCCGCTATTATTTTTGCCGTCTTTTCTGCGCGCGCTCGATTTTTCATCCTCGCTCCTTACGAGGGCGGCTCTCGTGTCTCCCCTGGCACTTCCCTCCCGAGCCTAGTTCCTCGTTTGCTGTTGTGGACGTCTAGTTTGGGATTCGGGAGATGTTCCGGTGGCGGGGCGTGGCGGGGCGTGGCGGGGCGCGGCGCACAGTGTTCAGGTGGTTTCCCCTCTGCTGCTCGCGCTAGAGCACCTGGCTAGAGTAGATGGGAAAGGGTTGGATGAGGGGGGGGGGGGATGGGGGATGAAAGGGGTCTGGGGCAACTGTTCTAGCTACGCCGCCCCTGCACCGATCCATTAGAGCAACTCTTATGTGACGGCAGTGTCAAAACCTCCGCTACGGCGCATTTTACACGGAAAAAAATAAGTCCATTGTTGCGACCGAAAATTATTCGCTACAACTAATAAATTTGTTAAAATCGGGACAACTTATATGTGGGGTGTGACAACACGAAATTTCCGTCAACACAGACGCTTTTTTTCCCCAGTAATTTTTAAAAATATATTTTTTAATATATCATTTGAAGTTTTCTTTGGTTTTAGGCGTTGGTCATCATAGTGGTCTACGGCTGGAATCGTTGAACGCTCTCTAAACAAGGAAATAATATAATATAATGAAATTGTGCTGAAACCGACTTCGCATTTTATAAAACTTTCCCGTACGTCTGTACATAGATTCGCGAAAGTGGGGAGCGACCTGCACTGCTAAAACCTTGCGAAGCAATGCTCCGCAGCTTGCGAAGAAAGGGTGGGCGGTTCCTATGCTTACACTACAAATCAAGTGGTGAGACATCTGACCAAATTTCGGTGATACATAAAGTCTCACCGAAAAAAAGTCGTACACAAATGTATGACCCAAAAAAGTGATACTCCAATGTATGACCGAAAAAAGGTCAGACATCAGTGGGGATGGCCCTTGATTTCCTTATAAAAGTATCATCCTTTACCGGTGTATCACCCTTTTATCGGTCGTACATCGAACGTCTCACCTTTTTTCGGTCGTACATTGGAATATCACCATTTTTCGGTCATACATTGGAGTATCACCCTTTTTCGGTCAGACAGTTATGTCTCACCCCTTATAGGGCAAGATGTCTGACCTTTTGATTTACAGTGTACCAACTGTTTTGTTTGTAATACAAACAAATTCTTCGCCATTGCGAAGCATCCGATTCCTTTGCAACGACGCTTCGCAAGGTTATCACAGTGTGCGCTTTGACATGAACTCGGTGAAGTGCAGGTGCATCGCCCACTGGCTCCGGCCGGCGCATGCGCATGCTCTTGTCCGGCCTGAAATGTGCGCCACTTGTCTGGACGAGTGGTGGTGGGGGAAGGGGTCAAGCTGTGGCGGAGAGTTTCCAAAGAGGCACGGCACGGCACGGCACGGCGCGGCACGGCACGGCACGGCACGGCACGGCACGGCACGGCACAGCACGGCACGGTCCCCCTGGTCAGACGGGGCTGGGCTGCCTCAAGGAACTTGTGGAAAAGTCCCCGCGGCAGGGGAGCGCCCAGAAGGAGGGCGGGGGCGAGGGAGCAACCACTCCCCAACCTAGTGTACACGGGATTTCTACTGATTGCACAAGATTTCTCTCAGATTTTGAGAGATTTCTCTGAGATTTCATGAGATTTCTTTGAGATTTCATGAGGTTTCTCTGAGATTTCTCGAGATTTCATGAGATTCCACAAGATTTCACAAGATTTTAATGAGATTTCATGAGATTTCTCAGTTGAATTTCCAAGGATTTCATCGAGATTTCTCAGGATTTCAGCGGGATTTCTGAGGATTTCAGCGAGGTTTCTGCAGGTTTGTACACAGGATTTCCCGAGTGGTTGCCCCCTCGGCCCAGTGTGATCCAAAGCCTGATGAGTCGCGGCATGGCGCCCCCTTTGCTCAAAACGGACAGGATTGTCATTTTATCGGAATGCGTCATCGCTTTACTGTCTCACACTAAGTGTGAATGGACTTTTTTCGTACACAATAATGGACAGAATGGCAGAATAATGCACAATTTTTTTACACAAAGCTGTACGATATTTTACATAATTATACACCAATTTCAAAATGTGTGGACAAAATTTTGTGCATTTTATGTGCAAATTTCTGAATAAATTTGTACCTAATTCTGCATGTGTGTCATTCGGTCCATTCTACTGTACCAAAAATATACTGGAAGTGCCCTGTAAGTGTATCCGCCTGGAGGCCTGGCCTGTGTGGCCGGTGAGCGCCACCACAGCCACCTGCTGTTCGCCACGTGTGTGACGCCTGCCCGCATGCTGGCCGGTCATTAGCACGCTCTACACGCTGGGCAGCACGCCTCACGTCCTGCCCGCAGGACGGGATGCAGGCCCGCCCCGCCCCGCCTGTCCAGCACCACTCCGTCAGCCGCTATTACTTGCAATCAGCGGACAAGCTCTCTCTCTCTCTCTCTCTCTCTCTCTCTCTCTCTCTCTCTCTCTCTCTCTCTCTCTCTCTCTCTCTCTCTCTCTCTCTCTCTCTCTCTCTGTGTGTGTGTGTGTTTATGTGCAGACGTAACTTTTTATTCGCGTGCTTCTGCTGGTGCTTTTGCTGCCATGTATTTGAGTTGAAAACTCTTCTTTTTTCTTTAAAAAAAAAAAAATCACGAAAAAAAACGAAAAAAACCCAGTGAATCCTAGAAACGTATGAATACTTACTTTTGTCTTTCCAGTGCGACCGGGCTTGTATTCGCAAGTCTAACTTTGGCAGTACAATGGAAAGAAAACAGTGCGATGGGGGCCTCTCAATAAATTGTAATCAAAACTTAGTCGTCTGCTATCCGACTCCTCTCTCTCTCTCGACATCGATATACCGCTGATCGCTCGGGAGCGTAACGAAAGCAGACTGTGTCTTTGTCCGAAACCGATTGTAGCAGAGAAAGTCGCCTCATCGCCAATGACGTATCTCCCTCTTGGTGATTTGTACACGAGACGGCGGCACAACGGGCCCCTGTCGCCGTCGTCCCAGGAGGCGACACAGAGCGGGGCCGAGAGCAGGTAAAGTGGAAATCCAAGTGTACGAATGTCGCTCACTTGTAGGTGAGCAAATGAATTCACTCACTTGTAGGTGAGCAAATAAGCATTCACTCACTTGTAGGTGAGCGAACAACCATTCACTCACTTGTAGGTGAGCGAATAACCATTCACTTACTTGTAGGTGCGCAAATAAATATCCAGTCAATTGTAGGTACAAGTGAGTGAATGGTCATTCGCTCACCTACAAGTGAGTGAATGGTTATTTGCTCACCTACAAGTGCGAGGGACATTCGTACACTTGGATTTCCAGTGTAGTCTTTCATCTTACGTTGTCGCCGAGTATTGGCAATGTTGGCCTGTGCGGGGAGTTACACATGACTAGATTTATTTTTAGGAGCTCTAACCATACCGGTATCGGCGTGGCGAGTCTCTGCGCGAGGGAGTCGGGCGCCACCTTTGGCAAATCTGGGGCACCAGCAGCATAGGCGTCGCGTCGATGCCACCCCGCTGACACCCCTAAACCCTCGGCTCCGGACCACAATTATTGATTAGGGTTAACCCAACCCCCAGCCACCCCCGCCCCCTCTATCTCCCGTGTCCGGGCCGCCGCCCCGCCGCCACCCCACCCCTTTGCTATAAATAATGTATTTTAATGGAAACGCATGCCGCCCGGGGGAGCGTGGCCGCGCCTTGCTGTGCACAGCGCCGCCCACCGCGGCCCGGGCCGGGCCAGCCGGACTCACCGCCCAGGTCCAGGCCCCCATCACCTTGCTTTAAAACGTCCGCTGCGTCCTGCATTCACTGGAAATCCAAGTGTACGAATGTCGCTCACTTGTAGGTGAGCAAATTAATTCACACTGTAAGGGATTTTGTCGTAACTTTACGAACAAAGACCTGTTAATTTTTTTTCACGAACTCTTCGTTATCTTTAGAAAACGAATACACTTGTAAAATGACTATTGTTCGTAATATTGTGTATATGATCCAGAATCCAAGAAATTTGTCGTTCTGGAATGCTTATAACTTATATGCCAGATTACGAAAAGTTTGTTTTCCAATGCTACGAACGGTTCTTCATCTGGAATGACGAACAGTGTTCGTCAGTTTCAGTAACAATACTATTCGTACGGAATTTTATCGTAAAATAACGAAATCCATGAACAGTGCACTCACTTGTAGGTGAGCGAAAAACCATCCACTCACTTGTACCTACAAGTGACCAAATAGCTATGTGCTCACCTACATGTGAGTAAATTTATTCGCTCACCTACAAGTGAGTGAATTTATTCGCTCACCTACAAGGGAGCGACATTCGTACACCTGGATTTTCAGTGTCGGTTTCTAATTTTAAATGAAACGCTTTTGAACCGCTTACCTGCAGGTGTGCACACGCGCTTTGGGCGCTGTGTGCAGTTTAACTCTTCCCAGTCTCCATTTAAAGCGTTCGCGGTCTTGTTGTTGTTGTTGTTGTTGTTGTTGTTGTTGCTGTTGTTGTTGTTGTTGTTGTTGTTGAGAGATTGCGCCCGTGAGTTTTGGCCATAGCCGAGCCGTGGCGCGCGAACACTTGCTTTATCTTTTCCCTCCATTCACGCACGCTCGCACGCACGCTCGCACGCACCCGAGCAAACAAGAGGGGTAGGGGGTCGGCGTGGGCCCGCGCCTGCTGCGTGCGTTCATTCAAATGTGTACCTGCGCCACGCCCTGCGAGACGAGACTGCTGACAAAGTGGAGCGAGCGGAGGGTAGCGATGGAGGGAGGGAGGGGCACAATCTCGGTAGACAGGTCGAAATGTGTTGCCCCCCCCCCCCCCCAATCCCCGCGCGATTAGAATCAATTCATAATTCCAAAGAGGAAATAAGAATCGTGCCGGCCATACAGAGTATCGCTGCGCGAGGGGACGGCACGGCGCCAGTAGTCGCTGGAGTGGAGTGGAGCGGGGCTCTTCTTTTTTCGCCGGCAGCCGTCTTCTGCAAACCGCGGCGTGTCTCCTTCTGCACGGGACAGCGGTGCGGCCTGGCGGTGCAGCGAGCGTCAGACAGCGCGGGGACAGCGCGGCCCTATTGGTCCAAAGATACATCCAAATCACTTCGTACCCCTTTTTCATGTTTCCGTATTGTCCCTCCCTTTCTCCCCCCCTCCCCCCCCCCTCTCTCTCTCTCTCTCTCTCTCTCTCTCTCTCTCTCTCTCTCTCTCTCTCTCTCTCTCTCTCTCTCTCTCTCTCTCTCTCTCTCTCTCTCTCTCTCTCTCTATCACTCTCTCTCTCTCTCCCTCTCTCCCTTTCCACTACTTCTGCCTCCTCGCTCGCTCTCTTTGAGTCAGCCAGGCCTGCTTCGCTGGTCTGCTAGGTTGGCTCTGTTTCTGACATGGCGGAACAGAGGCTAGTCTTCGTGACCTACACAGAGAAAAGTACGTCTTGTCTTTTTTTGTTGTAGCTGGTGCTTTTATATTATTTCAAAATTGTGCTCTAAAAGATAGCTTTTAGGCATTTGCGTACAAAGAAAATATTCTTATTATTTGTCATATATAATTTTTTTTTGCAACCAGCTTCCCTTCACACTTTAGTATTCCCTCGCACCTCTCTCCTTATTCCCCTTACCCACAGTAAAAGTTTGCGGCTGTCGGGTGGCCGACGACGACAGAAAATACTGCAGATTTATAGCCAGCCGCGTACGGGACCTGTATTTCCTGGCGTTATCGAGATATTGGACCGGAGGAGGTCTCTCGCTCTCTTAAAAGAACGCTTCCGCAGCTGTGAATCCTAAAGTAAAGATGTGGGTGGATGTGGAAAAAAACAACTGTAAATTGTAAACCTTTTTTTTCTTTCTTTTTTTTTACTTTTGTTAAATTTTTGTGAAATTTTAACGATTTTTTCTCTCTAATTTAGGCTTGAAATTTTCTTGTATTTCTCTAAATTTTTCTGAGTTACGAGGGGTACGTGAAACACTGTAAACGCTGTGGCAACTTTTGATGCCAAAATATTGGCGTCCTTTTTTGAACGCCAAATTTCGGCGTCCTTCTATAAGGATGCCGATTTTTGGCCTTTTTTAAGGCCAAAAGTTGGCGTTCCTTTACAGTACGCCAATTTTTGGCGTTAAAAAAGGCCATAAATCGGCATTCCTTTGGAAGGACGCCAAAATTTGGCGTTCAAAAACGAATGCCAAAATTTGGCATTTAAAGTAGCCACAGCGTTTACAGTGAAATATTTCTGTGTCACCTTTCGCGCGCCCCTCGGAAAGAAAATAAAATCACTCTTGTAATACACGAGAGGGCGACTGTTTCCAGCGTGTGTTGAACGCTCCCAGGCCACGTGCTGGCTGCGCGCATGCGCGTGGCGCCTCGCTCACTTTGCTGTTGGCGAAAATCCATTAACGCCGTGAGTGATTACGACCCCTCCATCGACTCCTTATGATTCCCTCCGAGTAATTGAGTTACGACGAAAAAATGATTAATCTGGCTCTCGCTATCGGCGCGCGGGACGTTGGAGTAGGAGAAAAGTGAAGGTGTCGATCTCAGAAGGAGATGGAGGCAAGCGCTCCGGGCCACCCAGGCTCTCGCTCGGGCTTCTGTGCTGCACCCAGAAAAATCCTATCTTCGAACAAGAAAATAATTGTACTCGGATTTACCTAAGAACATTTTTCTACTTGGATCAAGATGAATTTATACTTGTTCCAAGATCTTTTTAGCTTTGGATTAAGGTTCCTCGCGTTTAATGTCATTATTGTGAGATTAATTTTTCCTTGATCCAAGTAAAAAATGTTCTTAGGCAAACCCGAGTACTAAATGAACTAAGAACAAGATAGGATTTTTCTGGGTGTGCTGGTACCACCGCCATGGCTCTGGCAGTCGATCCGCTTCACCTTTCCCTCTACACTGCAAGAAAATAGGTACGGGAAAAGTACCGCTAATAATTTTTCCGGAGACTTCCGTACTTGAGGAAAACGAAAACGTCCGTTCAAATCTCCGTAGTATATGGCAGTTCCTACAGTACCGTTAGAGAAAAACTACACTCTAAATGACTATGGATATTTTTGTAACTAGCTCTGAACGTTTTTGCACGTCTCTAAATAATATACAATATTATGTGTCAGTACAGTTACAATTTTAGATAAATCGTAACGAACGGCAGACAATTAAGAGGTCAAAATTGTATCTAGGTTAGTGACGTGCAAAAACGTTCAGAGCTAGTTACAAAAATGTCCGTAGTCATTTAGAGTGTAGTTTATAGCTGGGAAGGAATCGTCCGTACCCATCATAATACCGAACGCATCCGTCATCGGTTCCGTACTAGGCATCTCATTTTATGCAGTGTAGTCTCCTACCGCTTTAACTCGTACTCGCTCATTAAAAAGGATTGGGATTTCGGATTTAGCGTAAATTATTTTAAGTACTTTTGCGCTGGTTCTACTGCGGTTTTTGTGGTAGTGCGCCGGGTGAGCTAACAGCCAAAACTGTCCGAGAGAGTGGGAAGCGCAGGAGACACGGTGTGGAAGCGAACAGACCTCGCGGCTGAGGCTCTTTGTCGGCCGGCCCGGTCGGGATAGCTTGGCGCCTGTCACGGCGAGGGTAGGCAGGCCCGCAGCACACGCCGGCCGGCGTGTTGCCTATGCCGGCCGTGCCGGGCGCGTGGGCACGGCGCCCCCGCCCCTCTCCGCCCCGCCCCACCCCACCCCGGGCAGACCAGCATGTCGGCAGGGTTAATGCCCACACCGCACTGCAAACAAGCGTTGCACACTTGTGCGTGTGTGAATTCACTCTGGGAAAACAAATGTTTAGTTCTGCACATTAATTGGTGTTTTGTTTCAAATAAGCAAAAACTAAACACTTGGTGGTGTCGAGCTGATCTAAACGTCAACTGGTGTGCAGTTGCTCTACACTTGTAGAAACGTTTAGTCAACTGCACGCCATGAGGTGTGCAGTTTCTCGAAGTATCCCATTGTAACAATATGCCTAGGGTATTGGCCCAAGTGTGCAATTGTGTGCACGTTACAAAACGTTTAGTAACTAGACATTACGTAATGTTTAGTTAGTCTTGACACCATGTAATGTGCAAAGTCATCAATTCGACACGTAAGTGTGCAAAACTTGCACATTTGTTTTACCCGTGTTCCCATTCGCTCACTTGACGATGCAAATGTCAAATATCTGTAAGTAAAATCACACTGCCTGCTGATGGGAATTTTAACACATTTCGAGGAGATATCATTTTTACTAAAGCAGCTGTTCTCTATGACTATAACCATGTAAGCCGTGCTTTCCGACTTCTCGAGTCGCATTCCATAACGATGTTGCCTCAATGTCTCGTCGACGGCATGGAGCGCGGGGTGCATCGCGGCGGCGCGGCGCTGCAGCCACTCAGGGCCCGGCCCGCTGGGCATGCGGCCCACCCCGCCCCGCCCAACCCCGCCCCGCCCCACCCCGCCCAACCCCGCCCCACCCCGCGCGAGCAGCTCGAGCCGCTTGTACGAATGGGGCGTTTTTCTTTTGCCAGAGTCAGGTGGGGGTTCCATTACACGACTTGGCTCTCTGAATGGCACGGGCGTGTGGGTTGGTTTCAAGTGCGTTGTCAAGGAGAGGGTTGAGAGGAACGCACACGCGCACAGGCCTAGTGCGCGTTTACTAACACATACGGTGACGTGTCAATGATTCACAGCACGTCCTGGGCGACGCGGCGAGACGCGATACTGGAGGCGGAAAACCGTCGAGGAAACCCTCGAAGCGAAAAAGCGGCCGCGAACACATCAAGTGTTCAACTGCTCAACACTTGTATGTGTGCAACTTCCAGCCTAGCACTTGCAAGTGCGCAATCGACAATTGTGAAATTTCACGTGTTTAACAGTTGTATACAGTTCTAAGTGTTTAACTCGCCAGTTATACATACTGAAAATGAACGAATCCTGATTCTCGCTCCTGTACGGGTGAGAATTTGAGGGTAATTTTATTACCTCCTGGAGAGTAAGAATTTTTAAGCGGTCTTAGCACCGCCTCTAGCGCTACGTCGGCTGGGAGGGGGCGAGACTGCAGTCGTCCTCGTCGTTCGTCGTCGGTCGTCGTTCGTCGTCGTCGTCGTTCGTCGTCGTTCGTCTTCGTCGTTCGTCGTCGTCGTCGCGCCTCCCCCCTCAATGCTCTGCTCCGTCCCCACTCCTCTACTCTGTTCGTTGCGGGTCTCGGCTCGGCCGGCTCGGCTTGTGTGTCGTGTTCGTAGCCCGGCTCGGCTCGGCTCAGCAGAGAAAGACACATGCTGGACCAAAATAATTAACGAAAGAGCGGAGGACGTAGCCCCTCATTGTTGGACTTATGCGTTGTCGCGTTGTCTAAACATCGTTAAAACACACTAAACCCTTATGCATTTTGCTGTGCATAAACATGCAGAATTTTAAGCAACCATAATTATGCACAATTTTTGTGCATAATTATGTACAAATTGTGCATAACTATGCACAAATTGTACATAGTTATGCATGAAATTGTGCATACTCTTATGGTTGCTTAAAATCCTGCATGTTTATGCACAATAAAATGCATAAGGATTTAAAAGATTTGTGCAGATAAAGTATGGCAGAAATTACGGGTGGTTAATGATTTCGTTAATAAACATTCTCCACATTACTCTTGAACTTGTAAGGCATTTCAATACAGAATAATCAAACAAATTGGCTGAATCGATCTGAATGTTATATATAAGCCACACACGTTGCAGCCATCAGAATGAATAAACTATAAAACTGGCACAAACCTTTTGGTTGGTTGATTTTATGGACTCTGAGACCGCTTCAATACATTTGAATGTGTTGGAATGTTTTTTTCCTCGCTTTATCTGAGAAAGAATTTTGTGATCTCGCCCGAACAAAGTGAAAATTCTTGCTTAAATAAAGTAGGCTAAGAAATCCTTACACATATAGAGCAAGGCTAAAAAATATCTCACTCAAATAGAGTGAGGTTTAAAATTCTCACCCTAAATAAGCAAGGAAAAGTGTCCTTTCCCTTTTCGGGCGAGAATCTGGATTCGAGGATTTGCATTGCAGTTCTTAGTGTATAACTCAGTTGTGCACTTGCAAAGTGTTCAACAAGGATAGTGTTGCACGGGGCAGTTGAACTCTTGTAAGTGCACAACTGTTGAGCTGAACACTTACAAGTGTACAACTGGCGAGTTCGACACATGCAATTGCACAACTGCTGAGTTGTGCGTGCTAGGCTGGAAATTGTACATATACAAGTGTTGAGCAGTTGAACTTTTGGTTTAACAGAGAAATTTGGCGTATTTGCGTGGGATACGTCTACACATGCGTGTAATGGAACTCCGCCTGACTATGTACAAAACATAAGAAAAATTGAGAGTGCACTGGAGCGCGCGAAACCGTTAAGGTTGGAGGTTTCGCAACGCGGTGCGGTGCGTGCTGCTTGTCTGAGCGGTCATCGGCTGGCGGGGCGGGGCCAGGGGCGTCCTCCTGCTGCTACGTGCCGCCCCGCCCCGCCCCGCCCCGCCCCGCCCCGCCCCGCCCCGCCGCCGTGCCCCGCCACGCCCCGCCGCCGCGCCCTGCGATGCGCCCAACCTGGGGCGAAATTGCTGCTAAATGTTTCAAGGCGGCTGTTGCGACCCCCGCCCCACAGCCGCACCGCCGTGTTATGGGCCACTCGGGGGCCTCCCGGGACCTCGCGAGGTGTGTGGGTGGGGCTGGCACCCCCCGCCGGGTCCCCCGCGGTGAGGGGGGGGGGGGGCACGGCCGGCGCTAGGTGCGGAGGCTTCGACCTTCGTCCAGTCGTCGTCGTCGCGGGAACTGCATGTTCGACACCCTCTCCCCGCCCCGCCTCGCCCCGCCCCGCCCCGCCCCGCCCCGCCCCGCCCCACCCCTCGCCTGGTCGGGTTCATCTCGTGAAACCCTCCGCCGCTCACCCCCGGCGGTCTCGCCCGGTCCGTCCCGGGCAGAAACGCCTGCTTGTTTGCTTTTCTGGCTTATGAGGCGGCGCCCGCAAACAAAACACACACACACACACACACACACACACACACACACACACACACACGGAGGCGCGCGCGCGCACTACATTGCACACACTAGTTTGTCGTAAAGGCATCGATCATGTCGGAGCACCCAGCATAATACGACGATCTGAGGCGCCAACTTACCCGGAAATTTTGTGTGTTGTGAATATGATAAAAATATTGAAAATATCATGACTGTATTTACAAAATGGCTCCCCACTGATCCTATTTCCTCTCCGCTGACGCGGCTTTTATTGTTTTTTCTTTCTGAATCCCTATCGCTGATGGGGCAGGTGCAGGTCAGTCCTCCTCAGCCCTAGCTCCCCCCGAGGCCGGGCCCGGGCCCGGGCCGCCGAGCCGCGCTGCTGGAGGGCGCTCGTGCAACTCAAGTCGGGGAACCGAACGCCGAGTCAGCGGGGGAATGCGATAATCAGAACTGTGGTGCTGAGGTGTGACCACGAATAATATCACACTGATCTCGCAGGGCCGGGCCGGGCCGGGCCGGGGGCAGGCGAACTGGAGAGGAAGTAGTACGATCCAAACTTGGGTCGCGGCATGCCTGACCTCCGCCAAGACCCTCGTTGTGGTTCAGAGCTCCCAGTCCGTGCCGCGCCGGGTCCACACTGTCAAAAGTTTACAAAGCATTTGCTTTGTAACCTACAAAGAAAACGGGTCCACTGTAATTACGAAGCGATCACTGTAAAAAGTACCGTAGGCAGTTACTGTGTGCCTACGGTCCGCACTGTATTTTTAATGAACGGTTACACCGTAACGGTACGAACTGTACTTTAATGAGAAGAATTTTTGCTGTATTGAGCCTCCCGAACATGTTTGCAAAATTACGGTGTATCCTGCTCTGTGAAAATTATGTCTGTAAGTTTACGACTTTTTTCGTAATTTGTGATTTACAAATGGTGTTTTAAATTTACGATGGAAATCGTAAATGTACGAACGCTTATTTGTGTTCGTTTCAGAATTACAAGTCGATACCAAGTGTCCTTAAAATTTTGTAATTTTACAATTTGATATCGTAACTTTACGACATTTCTCATGGAAAATTTTCTCGTAACTCTTACGAATATTTCTCACAGTGCCTGTAAGGTAAAGACCGTAAGCAAAAAGTACGGTCCGGACCACGCAACAAATGTACGGAGTGGCCAGTAGGCGTTTACCGTGGCGATCCGATACGTACTTGCTTGTTTAGAATAGAAGAATTTCAGCTACTGGCGCTAGTGACGGAGCGTACCTGGAGTAGCCTTGGAGCCAGGCGCGGAGGGTGAGCCGAGCCGGGACAGGTACGGGCCTCGCTAGCCGCGCTGCGGTGCCGGTGCCGCTCTAGACACTCCCTGGGGATGAGCGGGGCCAAAGACCTGGCGTCTAGACCTCGGGCTACGTCCTAGCGCCTCCCGGGGCGGGTGCCGTGCCGACCAGGGAGGGCCAAGTGGCCAAGTGTGGCACTGTAAAAAAAATATTTCCGAAAATTTACGAGATTTTTTGTAATTTTCGATTTACAAACGGTGTTGTAAATTTACGATCGGTATCGTGTATCTCTGCGAAAGCTATTTGTGCTAAGAACGATGAGGCGATGTAGCGAGAGTCCTCACAATTTTGTAATTTTGCAATTTGATATCGTGTAACCTTACGACATTTCTCGTGGAATATTTTCCCCAAACAATTCCTCAAACATTTTGGGCGGTGAGTCCGAGTCCGCTGCTCCACAGGTAGGTAGGCCTGTGGCAGGGCGGCGGCGGACATATGTCATACTCGCTGCGCGTGTGTGTGTGTGTGTGTGTGTGTGTGTGTGTGTGTGTGTGTGTGTGTGTGTGTGTGTGTGTGTGTGTGAGGGGAGGCCTTCGGGAATAAGGGAGAGAGATAAGTGATCGCGCCGCCCGTCACGTCATGGGCCTTGCCTGTACTGCCCGGCGGTGGCTACGCTGGAGGAGCCGTTGCTCCTAATTTCCTTGTCCCGTCTCGGCCCACCCCGCCCCGGCCCACCCCGCCCCGCCCCACCCCGCCCCGCCCCGCCCCGCCCGTCCTACGATAATAACAGTCAGAGGAGGATGATGAAATATTATTAGCAGGCTCATCGCGCTGACATCTCGCATGCGTATTTTTCCGTTTTAATATTCGCTGATGCCCTTAACCACCTCCTCCCCCCCCCCCCCCTCCTCCTGCTCGTCTTAGCCTTCTTACGACTCTCTCTCTCTCTCTCTCTCTCTCTCTCTCTCTCTCTCTCTCTCTCTCTCTCTCTCTCTCTCTCTCTCTCTCAAAATCTTGCTCGCTCTCCCCTCCCCCGTTTCATCCCCACTTTTGCCTTTCCACGCCGGAAAACTTTAGGTCGAGCGGCGCGTATAACAGGTCCGGACATCCCAGTCCACCACCTCCCCCCCTTCTCCTTTCCCCGCCCCTGCCACCTCCGCCCACTTCTCCCTTCATCTCTCCCCCTAGAGGCCGCGGCTTTTCTTCTCGCGCCGTCGTGGCCTCTGCCGGGGAGGCCTCGGCCTGCCCCCCCCCCCCCTTCCCCCGCCAACTAGCCCCGCCCGCGCCCCCCGGGGGGACCTGGGCGCCCAGGGCCTGGCCGGGCTGGCTGTGCGTCGGGGAGTAGCAAGTTGCACGCTCATCCGGGGGCGTGGAGGGCCGTGCCGTGGCGGGGCGTGGCGGGGCGTGGCGGGGCGTGGCGGGGCGTGGCGGGGCGTGGCGGGGCGGGGCGTGGCGGGGCGGGGTGGACCCGTTCTTGCCACAGATGGCAAGATCCCGCCAGCCAGCCGTCACGGAGCACACGATTTGTGTATGAAAGAAACCGCTGAGGCGTGTAGAGTGGCTGCCAACACAGCCGTACAGCCGCGCTCTCTGCTCCTTGTCCTCTCTCCTCTCTTTCTCTCTCTCCCTCTCCCTCTCCCTCTCTCCCTCTCTCTCTCTCTCTCTCTCTCTCTCTCTCTCTCTCTCTCTCTCTCTCTCTCTCTCTCTCTCTCTCTCTCTCTCTCTCTCTCTCTCTCTCTCTCTCTCTCTCTCTCTCTCTCTCTCTCTCTCTCTCTCCCTCCCGCCCCCCTGCCCCACCTCTCTTCCCTCGCTGCGCCGCCTGCTCAGACACAAACTATAGCGCGCTGCGCCGCCTGTTGTTAATGCGCCTGTACTACACGCGGCGTGAATGTGTCGTCTTGTCATCATCGGATGACTGCAGGCAGCAGAAGTGTGTGTGTGTGTGTGTGTGTGTGTGTGTGTGTGTGTGTGTGTGTGTGTGTGTGTGTGTGTGTGTGTGTGTGTGTGTGTTCGTGTCGGAGATACGCGCTCACGTTTGTCGAGAACTCTGTCCGCGGTAAGTGATGTCTCTTCCGACAAGGCGTGGTACTGATGCCCGGCCCCCCCGGCCCTCCGGTTTCCTCGCGTCACGCCCGGAGCGCCTCCCGGAGCCGGCACGGCCCCGCCCCGCCCCGCCCCGCCCCGCCCCGCCCCGCCCCGCCCCGCCCGCCTGGTCCTGAGCGCTGATAAGCGAGGCGGACACAGATATTGACATCACGTCGTCCCCCGCCTTATCACGGGCCGACGGCGGGGCGGGGCGGGGCGGGGCGGGGCGGGGCGGGGCGCGGGGCGGGGGCCTGCGCCCCGCAGACAGGCAATTTCAACTGCAGGAGCGTCCCGGTGGCCGAGACGGGACGCGCCGGTCCGCTGACAATACGCCTGCTCTTGGGTGTGTGTGTGTGTGTGTGTGTGTGTGTGTGTGTGTGAGAGAGAGAGAGAGAGAGAGAGAGAGAGAGAGAGAGAGAGAGAGAGAGAGAGAGAGAGAGAGTGGGGTAACCAGGGCGCAGTAGGTCGGTGCCGCTTGCCTTGACACCCACAACTTTGCACTTGTGTAATTTTAAGGGCAAGCAAGATCCCCTTTGAACTGCCTGGTAGGTACTTGTATACTTTATTTTCCTGACGCGCCGCGAGGCCCGGCGGTCCCGGCTCACCGCATACTCATTAGACCTCGCAGCCTGACTCACCATAGCGAGCGCACCCCCGCCCCGGCCCCGCCCCCTCGCCGGCTCACTGTCGCCAAAAAAGTAGGCAATACGACGCCCAAACACGGTGGAGTAAAGCGGGCGGCATCTGCGCCTGCCTACTAGGCAAAATGTACGCACCTGTGCTCGGGTGCTGCCTAGTAGGCAGGTGCAAATGCAGCCCGCTTTACGCCACTGTGTTTGGGTGCCTTAATATTGCCTACTGTTCTGGCAGCACTGCCTCGGCTGCTGAGCCCCCGGCGGGTTGGGGCGAGGCGAGGTGGGGCCCGCCCAGGCACACCCATAACCGTGTTGGACCCCGTCCTGGTTCTGGTCGATATGGCGGCTCATACGGGGTTGTCCTAGATTAGCAGTCTCATCCTTATGAGGACCTTACAAATATTTAATCAAGGATTCATATTCGGTAGCTCTGCGATGAGACCCTGTCTCCCGGGTGCACTTGTGTGTGTGTGTGTGTGTGTGTGTGTGCGTGTGCGTGTGTGTGTTCTCGCAAGTGTGTGTGTTTTTGAGGGAGTCACGGGTTGGAGAGAGTGTGCTGGTGGCAGTGTGGACCACTGTAAAATGCTTGCAAAGAATTGGTTCGTATTGCAAACTATTTCCTTTGTAAGTTGCAAAGAATTTTGAAGCATTGTATTACGATTACGAACTAATTATTCGTAAGCTTACGAACTACACTGTAAAAAATACCGTCAATATGTAACGTGCAAACCGTTGTTGTACTTGAAATTCACAGTGAAACATTGTACATTCAGCTCGATGTACCCTACAATGTACAATAAATTTTAACAGTTTTCTATTGTGTTTAGAAATAACAGTTCCACACTGTTGTTAAATTATAGTATTTTATAACAGTGTATTTGTTTGCAATACAAACAAAGAGTTTGTAAGAATTCTAGTAGCATGCAAAGAAGTTCTTTGCAATACGAACAAATTCTTCGTAATACGAGTATTAAACATTCTTCGCAACGTTGCAAAGAATTTAGTTTTCAGTTGCAGTTTTCACTGTGTCCTCGTCGCGTTTCGAACCAGGACGACTGACTGCGAGCAGGCTGGGAGGCGACGCTTCCAAACAGTTTGGCTTTCTTCGCGATACGCTGAGCCCGAACTTGATGCGCTGCTCTGCCCGGATGAGCGGCGGGGGGCGTGGGCCGCTAGTGCACCTCGCAGGCGCCTGCGCCTGCTCGTGGAACCTCAAGTCAACTTTATATTAATGGTGCGGGGTGGGGTGGGGCGGGGCGGGGCGGGGCGGGGTCGGGCGGGGTGGGGTGGGGTGGGTTGGGGCGGGGCGCACTGTCTGGCGGGGCTGAGTGGCAGCAGCGGGGCGGACGGAGGGGGGCGCTAAAGCAAAGAAGGTGCCGCGTTAGTATCACTCTAGATGGGGAGGCGCGCTTTTTCCTCAGAGATTACGCCGTAGCGTCAGGCGTCCGGCCCGCCCCGGCCCGCGTCCGCACTTCCACTACTAAGGCGAAACGCAAACGGGTTTTCGTCTTGTCGAATTACTGCAGGATTTCAATCATCGACGTAATTACACTGGAAATCCAAGTGTACTGTACGAACTAGTAGGTGAGCAAAGAACTATTCGGTTACTTGTAGGTACAAGTGAGTGCACACTAAACCCTTATGCATGATTTTTGCATCGTTATGCTCGATTTTATACAACCATAGTTATGCACAAATTTTTATGCATAACTATGCACACATTGTACATAATTATGCACAAATTTGTGCATAAGGGACAGAACTAAGCATAGTTATGCAGAAAAAATGGTGCATAGTTATGGTTGCGTAAAATCCTTCAAGGCTTATGCACAACAAAGTGCATAAGGGTTTAGTGTGTGAATGATTATTCGCTCACCTACAAGTGAGTGAATGGTAATTTTCTCACCTACGAGTGAGTGAATTTATTTGCTCCTAAAAGTGAGCGAATTTATTTGCTACTAAAAGTTAGCGAATTTATTTGCTCACCTACAAGTGAGTTAATCTATTTGCTCACCTAAAAGTGAGCGACATTCGTACACTTGGATTTACATTGTATTTTTAATGTTTTGTTTCCATGCCTGCTCAAAGAAACAGCTATTTGAGGCGACTGAACGGTAGGGAAACGCTATGCCACCGCCGCAGTGCAGGGCAGGCCCGCAGGGCCGTGTGTGGCCTGCAGGCGGCCTGCAGGAGGCAGCAGGGATGAATTGCTCGGACCAACATTGACTGATGCCTGCGGTCATCTGCTAAAAAGGCTCCTGGACAGGCCGGGCCGGGCGGCCAGCGAGGCGCCCGGCGTGCCCCCGCCCGCCCCGCGCCCTGAACCTCAAGTCCTAGTGGCCCCTCATCTAGTGCACGTCAAATTGAAATTCCAGAGGAGCCAGAGTCCAGAGCGCCCCGCTGCTCGCCGGGACGGGGCGGGGCGTGGTGGCGGGGCTAGGCGGGGCGGGGCGGGGCGGGGCGGGGCGGGGCGGGGCGGTGCTGCTGGCCGCCACCGCCTGCGCGCCCACTTTTCTTTGGGCCTCGCCTCATCTGTCGCCCGGTTAGGCCTCCGACAGGAAGGTAAAGCAGGCTGAGAGGTGCGCGCGCGCGCGCGGGTGTGTGTGTGTGTGTGGGGGGGGGGGGGGGAGGGGGGGAGAACCCGGAAAGTACATAGTACACGTCAATAAGATCTGAAGGAAGCTCTAGCTCCTCATAGGTTCACTGGAAAAACATAGGTGCTAAGTCCTACCTTTAAAAGGCACTAAGAAAAGTCACCAAGATTTAGCGCCCCAGGAAAGGCACTAAACTAAGCACTTGATTTTAGCGCCCCAGGAAAGGCACTAAACTAAGCACTTGATTTTAGCGCCCCAGGAAAGGCACTAAACTAAGCACTTGATTTTAGCGCCCCAGGAAAGGCGTTGCTTAGCACCTTTGTTTCTCCGGTGTTTTGCACGATAGTAACCCAATAGCGTGGATGTCGTACACTTCAACAAGTAAAGGTTCGAATCTAGGAATTATTGACACGATTAAATGGACAAGTGAGCGAATGGAAATTCAATTTACGCACCGTCGCTCTCTAGAAAGCGAGATTGTGATCCAAATTTGAACACTCTCAGGAGAGCGAGCAAGATTAACATCGCGCAAGTAGAGCATGAGGGGAGGGCGCCCTCCTCTACACTGGTAAAACTAAGGCGTACTTGTACGCCTTTTTCAAGCGTACAACTACGCTTGAAGACCTTACGCCCTTCTTGAAGCATACAACTACGCACGGAAAAAAGTGTTTAGTTGTGCGAACTAACGTTTGAGTTGGTTTTGCCCTTACGAACACTTTTTCGTTGTGATAACCGAAATTTGGTTGTGAGAACGCAATTTTGCTTTGCCGCGCTGTGCCAACTACAGTTTCGCTGTGGCAAACCAAAAATGCGCTCTCACAACCGAGTTTCGGTTATCACAACGAAAAAGAGTTAGTAAGGGCAAAACCAACTCAAACGTTAGTTCGCACAACTAAACATTTTTTTCCGTGCGCTTCAAGAAAATTCCCCCATGCATTTGGATAGGAGGAAAAGAGCGCATGAGCTCTTGTACGCTTCAAGATGGGCGTACGGACTGCACGCTTCATGAAAGGCGTACAACTACGCCTTAGTTTCACCAGTGTAGAGTCATCAAGAGGACAATTTCCGCTATACATGTGACTCTGTTTGAGACTCTTTTTAAATGATAGATACGACTCATTCTGAGTCATCTTGGCGAACATCGCTATAATGGATCTATGTAGAATTTTGGGCGGTAAACATGACTATTACAAATACGGCGGACGTTCACGGGCAAAACCGACATGAGCCCCGCCCGAACCTGAGCCCGGAAGGCTTCAGAGGCAACCTGGGCCAGATATGAGTCGAAGAGGTTGGGGTACCGAGGTCTCTTCCCAGGTTCGGACTGATGTCAAGCTTGCACCTAACCTAGGTGTGGACCTACGCCTCCCGGGCCCAGGTTCGCACTCAGAAAACGCTTCCGTTGAATCCACCGATTTTCCATTGAAAAATGGTTCACCTCGAATCGCGATTCTTCCGCTTGCACCCGTTTATAGCGAAATTTATCAAGTCAAAGAAAATTCGATCTCGAGCTCTATGGAATTTTATTTGACTTGATGAAATTTCCTATAAATCAAGGGAAAATTTTCCTTTGATATTCCATTTTTCAATGGAAAATCGGTGGGTTCAACGGTAAGCGTTTTTGCGGGCGGGGCTCATGACTATTACAGTTTTGCCCGTTCACGCCCTTGGCTTTCCAGTGTAGGTGTGTGTGTGTGTGTGTGTGTGTGTGTGTGTGTGTGTGTGTGTGTGTGTGTGTGCTAGCTAGTGTTCAGAACCGTCCTTTCGCCGCTTCCAGCAGAGCGCCTTCCAGAAGAGTGGGGTGGCGACGACTCTGGGTGGCATGAGCCTGGGGGTGGAGGGAGGGGAGTCGCTTGGGATGTTTGAGGCGTGGCGCGTGGCACTCGTGCCGGGCCGTGCCGTGGTTGTCTGGGAAAGTGCGGGGCGGTGTGGGGGTGCGGCTGCAAGGGGGTGCAAACGGTTGAGCAGGAGATTCCGACAGACCACTAGTCGGAGATTATGTGGATAAAGACAGGCGAATTCCTGCCGCACGCACTTCAGAAGCATTCCGCAGGCACTGAGAACGCCCCGCGGCAGGGGCGGGGCGGGGCGGGGTGGGAAGGGTAGTAGAGGGGGAGGGGGGGGGGGGCAGGGCGGGCAGTACATGGCGACGCGGGTAAACTGAGAAGAGAAATGAGAACGGGGTAGCGAGCGGCGGGCTGGCTGGCTGGGGTGAGAGTACCCACAGGACTTGCTGGCTGGACCACTCAATGGATACAAATTGACTAGTAGTCAGGCTTCCGTTTGGCTTCTCCTCCTCCTCCTCCCCGACTCTCGCTCTGCCCCCCCCCCCCCCCCCCGTCTCCCCACCACCACCGCGGCGGCGGAGAAGCGTGGGGCGAAGGGAGGTGTGGCTGGCGGGGCGTGCTGGTGAAGTACAAGGCGCGGGGCACGCTATTGCAGACACTTAATTGTTTGGCTCGGCGTGGCAGCGGGGCGTAGGCGGTGGGGCAAGGGCGGGGCGGGGCGGGGCAAGTATTGCGATAAAGTTGATAGATGCCCGTGTAATTGTGATGTACACACTCCCCCCGCCCCCCCCCCCCCCCCCCCCCCAGTTGTTTTCTTTTTCTCTTTTTCTCTTTTTCTTCGCCGGCTGCGCGTTTAGTTTGGTAATTACGCGCCGCTTATTTCACACATCCAAGACGCCGTCGTGTTTATGACCGCTTGTTTTCATTTTCTCCGCTGCTCCTCAACATTTATTTATTTATTAATATATTTTTTTTTCTTTGCACCGGTTTGTCGTGAAACTGGCCCAACAATTAACTCTCCTCATTTGAATGCGAGACGCGTCGTGGCGTCACACTCCCTGCAGTCGGGCTCTTGCCGCACAGGGCGCCGCCGGCCCGGGCCGCTGTGCTTTTGCGCTACCACGGTTAATTAAATGGCCCAAGACTGAGGTTTATGGAAAGAGTCGCTTGGCCTGGTCTGTCATTCTCTGCCCCCCCCCCCCCTTCCCTCCCTTTCCCCCTCCTATCCTTTCCTCTCTATTCTCTGACCCTGTCTTTCTGACCCCTTTTCGCGCACAAGGCAGACCGCCCCTCCTCCCTCCCTCCCCTCCCCTCCCTCCTCTCCCTCCCCTACCTCCCTCCCCTCCCCTCCCCTCCCCTCCCCTCCTCTCCCCTCCCACCCTTCTCTTTTCCGCTCTGTTTTGGGCGCAACCATCCCCTCAGCATCTGCTCTCTGTATGGCGCCCTGCAGCCCGCCCCAGTGCCTTGTACAAGCTCGTACGCGCCCGCAAAGGGCAAGAGCCAGAAGAGACGGTCCGATTCTTCGGTACTTCCCTCTTTCTCGTCGTGTTCACATTGTCGAAATTCAGGGGGAAATTTCAAAACCTGACTTTTGTGTATTGCTTCTTTTAAATTAGGGAGTAAAATTAATCACTGTAGTAAGTCTGATTAGTAAATGCTTGTAAAAAAAAAACTTGGACCCCCGTCCGGTCTTAGACATTGACAAGTGTTTCGAGTTTAAGTGTTTGCGCCTGCCGGCCGACGCGGCACGCCGCCTCACTTCAGCAGACCGCAGCAGCGCCCCGCCCCGGCCGCCACACCCAGCCCCGCCCCGCCCCGCCCCGCTCCGGCTGGAGAAAGGGGTTGAGGTCCTGGACTGGCCTGCATTCTGCTCTGTTCTCCCTCTAAATTATTGGCTCGATATTTCCAGCGACTCGCCTGTGCCAGCCCGCCAGGCCGAGCCGGTCCGGACCCAAGCTGGACAAGGCGCTCCCCGCCCCGCCCCGCCCCGCCCCGCCCCTCCTCCCCAGCTTCCTCTTGGCGACCTCACCCAGCTAGCGCCATCTCCAGCCCCCTGCCTCGGCCTGCCCCCGCTCTCTTCTGGCTGTCAGCCCGTCGGGGAAGGCAGTGCGAGTGAAATGCAATTAAAATGTGAAAATCACAAACTGTGGAGCCCTCTCGCCGGATGACAATAATAATAAGAAAGAAATTCTAGTCCCGCGGCTGGGCCGGGGCGGGGCGGGGCCCGGCGCGGTGCGGCCCCTGGCGCCTGGCGCGGTATCCTGCGGGGCGGGGCGGGGCGGGGCCACTACGTAGAGGTGGACCAAAGTGTACACTGTGAAAAATACTTGTAAAGGTTACAGGAAAATTTTCCATGATAAATGTTGTAAAATTACGACTTGAAATTGTGAAATTTCAAGTACTTTGTATCGACTTAGAATTCATTGACGAGCAAGAATGGGTGGTCGTAAATTTACAACATATTTTGTAAATCGTGATAACAAAATATGTTGTAAATTTACGAAGATATTTTTCACAGTGTACGTCCCGAGTCCACGATCGGCAAACTATGCAAATTTGTCAGTGTTCCCAAATGATTTTGTATAATAATTTCAACGCACAGTTAAACAGAAAAATAATAATTAAAAAAACTTTAAGAAAAAGGTTGTCGCACCGCGCCATAAATTTTACTTTGAAAGTTTTGTAGTTTTCTGAAAGTTTCCTTAAATTTTTCTTGAAGTATACTTTTATTAAGTGTGCGCTCTCAGTCCGACTATACCTATCGCTGGCGCCCTAGGCCCTGATTATATCCACGCCCCCGGCATTCTTAGAGCCCCCAGAAAAATATCATTAAAGTGAAAAAAAAAGAAAACGATACTGCAGCAGCAGGCGCGGAGAAGCGGGAGCACCACCTCCTCGACGGCCCGCTTCCGCGTCCGGGCGCGCCGCCCCGCCACCGCCACGCTCCGCCACGCCCCGCCACGCCCCGCCACGCCCCGCCACGCCCCACCCCGCCACGCCCTTCCCGGCCCTGCCAAGCCCCGCCACACCCAGCCCCGCCCTGCCACGCCCCCCCTCGGACGCACTGGAGCGGAGCGGTCAGAAATGAGGCGAGACCGGCCTCTTTGCTGGGGTCCCCGGTGGCGCGGGCCCACCTGCAGGCCTGCAGCCCTGCTGCTCTGCAGCCCTACAGCCCTGCTGCCCTGCAGCCCTGCTGCCCTGCAGCCCTGCTGCCCTGCAGCCCTGCTGCCCTGCAGCCCTGCTGCCCTGCAGCCCTGCTGCCCTGCAGCCCTGCTGCCCTGCAGCCCTGCTGCCCTGCAGCCCTGCTGCTCTGCAGCCCTACAGCCCTGCTGCCCTGCAGCCCTGCTGCCCTGCAGCCCTGCTGCCCTGCAGCCCTGCTGCCCTGCAGCCCTGCTGCCCTGCAGCCCTGCTGCCCTGCAGCCCTGCTGCCCTGCAGCCCTGCTGCTCTGCAGCCCTACAGCCCTGCTGCCCTGCAGCCCTGTTGCCCTGCAGCCCTACAGCCCTGCTGCCCTGCAGCCCTGCAGACCGCTTGGCTCCCCGACCATAAACTTGTCATATCTGGCATGGGCTTCTGGATTACGTCGGCGCCGTAGTGTTTATTTCCCGAGGCGTGCATAAAACGACATCCCTTGTTGCTGCGCCCTGCCCGACCGGAGGGGGGGTTGTCTTGCGCGGCGGTGGGAGGGCTTACCGAGAGCAAAGCCGTGTGTCCTGCGGTGCTCGCAGCAGCCCCATCCTATTGAGTTGTCTGCACTCCCCTAAGTGTCTCGTCATAATCATTCACTAGTTCTCAACTAGAAAACTCTATAGTTTTATGAGTTCTTACCTAGAAGCGCGTGTCCTGACACCACGCAGGGCGGCTCGCAGGGCGGCTCGCAGGGCGGCTCGCAGGGCGGCTCGCAGGACGGCAGGCTCGCAGGGCGGCAGGCTCGCAGGGCGGCAGGCTCGCAGGGCGGCAGGCTCGCAGCCCGCAGCGGCCCGTGGCCCGACCCGGCCGGGGGGCTGCGGGGGACAGCTGTTGGCCCGAGTGATGAAGTAGCCAGCGCAGGGCATGGTGCTGCGGCGGGGCGGGGCGGGGCGGGGCAGGGTTGTGAGCAGCAGGCGAGCGGCGGGGGTGGGGCGGGGCGGGGGCGCGGGCGGGACTGTGAGCAGCAGGCGAGCGGCGGGGTGGGGCGGAGTGGGGCGGGGCGGGGCAGCGGCACCAAAATGCTGATGCCTCGACAAATTAATGCGGAAGTGTTGAGGCCTGCCTGTTCCATTGTACACGACACACAAACCTTCCAAGAAAGATTTTGGTCCGTGGTATTTGTCTTGGGTAGCTAACCGGTGAACTCTGGAAAATATCGGATAACCTTCTCATTATAGGTATGATAGCGACTTATGAACATTCTCTTTTCCGAAAGAGTCTGCATGAGGCCCTGTTGGCCGATTTCTCTTTGGATTTGCATTTTCGTGCATAGGATTTCGGGGAGCTATCTCTAATAAAACTAATGTAATTTAGCCCAAAACTAGTACCGTTGTTGAGGTTGAGTAATTAGAGACATTTGAAGTTTGTCTGGAATAAAAAATCCTGGTTTTCGAGGGCTGAGAGAAACGAGATGAGAGGCCGACACCGGTTTAGCGTGTTGAATGCGACGATGATTATTCAAGGGGACTGCTTGCTCGTTCGGCCAGACCAATAAATGCCTTTGTGACGTTTGTAATTTATATGTAGTGCAACAGGGCGGAGGGATGGAGACCTCTACAACAAATGCTGCGCTGTCCCCCTCCCCCCTTTTTGCTCAGCCCCGACTCTCTCCTTTCCCTTTTCGCTCCTCCCCTCTTCCTTCACGTCTCCGATCCTGTGGGGCCAATGGGGCGAGAGATGGACCCGAGTCCAGTGAGCAGCGCCGAGCAGCGCCGAGCAGCGCCGAGCAGCGCCGAGCAGCGCCACCACCGACCAAGGAGAGCGAAACACGGAACAAATTGAGGAGCGATACCTTGCCATTTTTCTCGAGGCGTCGAAATCGCGGTGGCTTTGCTCATGGGAGTGTGAAAAAGACGGCAGCGTAGCCTCGCAGGGCTGGAGGGCGCTGGAGGGCGAGGGTGAGGGCGGGGGTAATGGCGGGGGTGGGGGTGAGGGCGGGCGGGAAGGGATTCGGGAAAAAATATTTGGCTGCTGCTGGCAGGAGGTGGAGGTGGGGGGGGGAGTCCCCGTGGGGCTTTTGCCCCGGCCTGGCGCCGAGCCCGGTTCGGCCAGGTAAGGCGGTACAAGATGACCTCTGACCCCGCACCGGCTGCCTCCTCTTTTCCTCCGAGTCGTATGACCGAGGGGGCAACCACTCCCCATCCAAGTGTACACGGGATTTCTACTGATTGCACAAGATTTCTCTCAGATTTTGAGAGATTTCTCTCAGATTTCATGAGATTTTACAAGATTTCTCTGAGATTTCTTGAGATTTCATGAGATTTCACAAGATTTCACAAGATTTCAATGAGATTTCATGAGATTTCTCAATTAAATTTCCAAGGATTTCATCGAGATTTCTGAGGATTTCAGCGGGATTTCTGAGGATTTCAGCGAGATTTCCGCAGGTTTGTACACAGGATTTCCCGAGTGGTTGCCCCCTCGCGTATGACCGCTTCCTGATTTTCTCCGTGAGCTCCCCCGCGAGCTGACAGGTGGCCGGAGCGCACCCCGCCTTGCCTTCGTTTCCATTATAATTTTTGAAAGTCTTTGGGCCGCCTGTCGCCTTTTGTGCCGGCCGGCCGGGGCGGGGCCGGCCCCGCTTCACTATACCCAAACCCTGATTAAAACTTGTGATATTAATTCGGGGGCGTCTTTATTTGTGCAGCCCGGCCCGGCCCGGCCGCCAACGAGGATTTACATCCGTTCTGCGCCCACGCCACGCCCGGCTGGCTCCTGCTGTCTAGTAAGTTTCCTAGCAAGTTGCTTAGCGTCTTGTTTCATTAACAGTAATGGGGTACAGGACGGGTGCATGCGGAAAAAAACCCCGACGGACGCCCAGGATTTCCTCTGTATTCACTCTAAATGCGAAAGAATACCGTATTTTGTATGCCTGACGGTCCGATTCAGTACGTTTTTGTGTACGGTCAAACTCGTAAAGCAAATTCGGTTCCGGAAAACTGGGCATTGGAATGTTCTCCATTTAACTTTCCCAAACATATTTGTTCAGGCTACGGAGCAAATTTGCATGATTCAGACCGTAGTCGAAAATCACGTTCCAAGACCATGTAACATATTATCGGCGCGTACCGTAGGCACTTACCGTTGTATTTTTCAACAGTGAATATTTCCTTTTTAGCTTGTGGTCAGGACTATGAGAAGAAGCACACTAAATATGTTCGAAGTAAACTCGGTTGCCATTTTGCATGACCATAGCTTCTTTCTCTCTACACCGTAAATCTGTTTCCTGGGACGCCCAGGAAAGTGGGTACTTTTCCAGGAAAGTTCCTGGGTATTTCCAGGAAAAGTACTGGAAAAGCCAGGAATTTTCCTGGAAAAGTACCTACATTCCTGAGAGGTCCCAGAACTCCAATATTTTGGCATTTAAAAATTAATACCAGAATATTGGGTTCACAGTAGTGCTTTTTACGGTCTCTTCTCAACGAAACCGGCATGATTGCGTCCGTGCGTTTTCGTTGCTACGAAAAAACAAAACAAAAACACTCCCCCGACTGCCCCGGAGGAAAAGTGATGAGCAGGGACTTGGGTATCGGATTGGCATTATTTTGGCATGTATTCTACATTCAGTGTATGTTGTGCGCGCGTGGCTGGAGGGAGACGGGAGTGCGGGGGGGAGGCGGGGGGGGGGGGGGGGTACGAAAGGACGCAGACGCCCTCCAAAGGAGACGCCTTGGGGCGCCTTGGGAGGGATTGGGCAGAGGGGAGAGCGGGAGGGGGAAAGCAAGGCGTGAGGAATGGGGCGCCTACAGCAGAGGAAATGAAATGAAAAATTGGGTCTCTCGCTGCTGCTGCTGCTGCTGGATGAAGTGAGCGAACAGGACGCCAGGCTGTGCCAGACTGTCAAATGTCTAATCGGCATCGACCGGTTTTTTCTTCCCTTTTTTCGAAATTTGACTAAATTTGTTTCTCTCCCGCGACGGGCATTTTGCGGTGCTTTTCGTCAATCTAATCATTTCGTTAGCGTTTCACATGTGTCACATTTTACTTTCCTTTTATACAAATTGTGTGTAGGAACGCGGGCCGTACAAGGAAGCTTGACCTTATTTCCCCTATAATAATCTGCTTGGCCGGTAATTATTTCCAGTGTATTCACCCTTGTATCTTTGTAGATTTACGATAAAGTTTGTAAATTACGATGTACGAAATTTGTTGTAAATTTACGACGGACCCCTTTTGCTCGTGAATGAATTTTAAGCCAATACGTTTTGCTTGTAATTTTACAAAACTGCACTTCGTGGCGAAAATTTTCCCGTAAACCTACCACTATTTTTCACACAGTGTTTGTTTTAGTTTTTCGTCGACCGTCAAAAAGCCGCATATTATTTTCCGTGGTGATATATTTGGAGAGCTTTGGAGCCCTGCAATGCAGTGCCGGGGCTCGGCCGCCCCGGGCCAAGTGCTGTTCGGTAGTGAGAGCAGCTCTCTGCTCCGCGCTGCTGCAATAAGCGGTGCCAGCTCACCGCGAGCAGCGGCTGCGCCCCGCCCCGCCCCGCCCCGCCCCGCCCCGCCCCGCCCCACCCCACCAAAATGCAACGCCAAATACACAGTGGAGCGCGTCGCTAGTCTATTGTTCTCTTTGTTTTGACTCTACGCGCTGGATGGAGGACTTGAGTGAGTCTGAGAGAGACGGACGGAGAGAGAGAGAGAGAGAGAGAGAGAGAGAGAGAGAGAGAGAGAGAGAGAGAGAGAGAGAGAGTTGGGGAGGGATGCATATGCTCCATGCGGGTAAACACGTCAAGCGTGGGTCTCAAATATGCAAGCGCGCAGCCGGGGCGGGGCGGGGCGGGGGGGCGGGGCGGGACAGAGCGGGGCGGGTGAGTCTTGGCGCGAAAGTCTTTTCATCGTCCTTAATTATAGAGAGCGCCCGTACAGGCTCCTTAACTCTGCGTTATTCCTTGGCCACACGTGTTACCCAAACTTTAACCATGATGACGCAGTTTCCTGGTGCCTACACGCAAAAAACATGTTTGCTACTATGATGGTAACAGCAAAATAATTTGGCTACCACTGATAACTTTTTTGCCATTCGTGCAAAATGTCTTGCAGGAGTGGCTAAAATGTTATCAGTGTTAGCAAAATTATTTTGCTGTCACCATTGTGACAAAAGTGTTTGCTAAACCACCTTACCCTTTTTTTGCGTGTACCCACTGGTAAAACTAAGGCGTAGTTGTACCCCTTTTATGAAGCGTACCGTCCGTACGCCCTTCTTGAAGCGTACAAGAGCTCAAGAGCTCTTTTCCTCCTATCTAAATGCATGGGGGAATTTTCTTGAAGCGTAGTTGTATGCTTCAAGAAGGGCGTAAGGTCTTCAAGCGTAGTTGTATGCTTGAAAAAGGCGTACAACTACGCCTTAGTTTTACCAGTGCCCTTACGCGCCCGAGTCCCATCCGCTATACCTTATGCATCCGCGGTGGGTAGGCACCCCGGCGCACATCCGTGTGTTGCGGGTCGGCCCGCCCTCGCCTCTGCAGGCGTCGTGGCCCGCTGTCTTCTCTGCAGTGCCTCCGCTCGGCACTGACCACTGTGTAAAATAGTCGTGGGTTTACGGGAAAAATTTTCCACGAAGTGCAGGTGGAAAATTACAATTGCAAATCGTAAAATTACAAGCACTACATATCTGCTTGAAATTCATTCACGAGCGAAAAAGGTCCGTCGTAAACTTACAACATATTTCGTCAGTCGTAATTTACAAAATTTATCGTAAATCTACAATGATATTTTCCACAGTGGTCAGAATTTTTCACGGCATGGTAATTACTACGGAATTCCCCGTGTATTTTTCACCTGAGTTATGACATAAATGTTCTAATGGAAATTCACACACTTCGGTTGCCAGTGCATTCTATGTGTCTCTAACCTGCTAGTTTTCGGCAAAACCGACATGAGCCCCGCTCGAACCTGAGCCCGGGTCGCGTAGGTCCACACCTAGGTTAGGTGCAAGCTCGACCTGGGGAGAGAGCTCGGCACCCCAATCTCTTGGACTTATATCTTGCCCAGGTCGTCGCCTCTGAAGCCTTCCGGACTAAGGTTCGGGCGGGGCTCATGTCGGTTTTGCCTAGTTTCCGCTCTCTTTTCTCTTTCATTCGCCTCCTGCTGGTGGTGCGGGGCTTTGTGTCGTCAAAGCCCTGCCCCGCCCTGCCCTGCCCTGCCCTGCCCTGCCCTGCCCGGCCTGCGGCCCCACAAACTGTTTATCTAAACGCAAATTCTTTCATTGACGTTATCGGAAATGGAAGTGCGCCAGTGTAAAGGACTAAGGAGGCCTGCAGCAGGCCCCGGCGAGGCGATGCCACTCAATATTCAAATAGGGCCGCGCGGGGCGGGGCGGGGCGGGGCGGGGTGAGGAGTGGGGACGTGAGGGGGCAGAGGTGAGTTGGAAACAAAAACTTTTCTCGATGTGTAATGTCGCTGCAACCATCCCGGGTATTTCTCTCTCTTTCTTCCTCCTTCGCTCGCTCCCTGTACCTCTCTCTCTCTCTCTCTCTCTCTCTCTCTCTCTCTCTCTCTCTCTCTCTCTCTCTCTCTCTCTCTCTCTCTCTCTCTCCCTCTCTCTTTCGTGTCGCCGACTGTGCTTGCTTGATGGGGCTACATTCCGTTCCCCCTCGCCTCCCTCCCCTCCCCCGCCACTCACCCCTTCCTGCACCCACCCCCTTTCTCTCATCTTTTTCCCTTCCCTTTTCTCTCTTCTCATTCACAGGGCCCCCTTTAAATTATTTCCATCTCTCGCGACAAAAGAATTTCACTGCCACGCTCCGCCGAGTGAGTCCAAATGTGGCCCGCAGGCCCTGCTGGTGTGGTCCCGCCCCGCCCCGCCCCGCCCCGCCCCGCCCCGCCCCGCCCCACCCCGCCCAGTCTGACGGAGGATCTGGAATCCGGTTTTTAATCCGCGGGCGGCTGCTGCTGGGGTGGGACTGTCTCCGGGATTAATATCAACACTGGCTGCTGGGCGACGCATCAGGGGCTTAACCCACCGGCCTGGGCTGAGCGGTGTCGATACCGGCATGTTCCGCGCGGACAGGAATAATTGTATAAAAAAGGTTTGGTCGCACGCCTACCTTGCACCGCCTCCTGCACTGTAAAAAATGAGATGCCTAGTACTGAACCGCCATGACGGAAGCGTTCCGTACTATGATGGGTACGGACGATTCCTTCCCAGCCATAATCTAGTTTTTCTCTAACGATACTGTAGGAACTGCCATATCACTGTAAATACCAGAGCGAGGATCCTCGCCCTCAGGAGGGCGAGATATTTTCCCTCTCTCTTTGACAGCGAGGTGTGGTTTTCTCGCTTGATTAGAGCAATAAATTCAAAAATCTCGCCTTGTTTGAGCGAGGATTGGGAAACCACGCCTGTTTTAAGTGAGAATTTTTATCCTTTATCTCACTCAATTTGAGTCATGTTGCAGATTTTTTCTCTCTCGAGTTTCCTAAAGTCTCGCCTAAATGGGGCAGCGAAAAAATATCTCGCTCTTTTTAAATCAGACATATCACTCTCGCATTTTCAGTGACACTACGGAGATTTGAACGGACGTTTCCGTTTTCCTTAAGTTCGGAAGTCTCCGGAAAAATTATTAGCGGTACTTTTACCGTACCTATTTTCTGCGGTGTGGTTTTCGTGCAGTAAATTTTTCTTTCGAAGATGATCGCTACACTGGAAATTCAAGTGTAGGAATGTCGCTCACTTGTAGGTAAGCAAATAAATTCACTGACTTGTAGGTGAGCAAATAACCATTCACGCACTTGTAGGTGAGCGAATAACTATTCACTCACTTGTAAGTGAGGAAATGACTATTCGGTCACTTGTAGGTACAAGTGAGTGCAGCGACTTTCGTACACTTGGATTACCAGTGTATGTAGCTGTCTTCATATTCGAAATTTTTAGGAAGATGCGAGCAGCGGTCCGTGTCAGAATTGACGATGTCTTGTGCCCTTATTCACTGTGACCCGGCCGGCGCAGAGCATGAAAACTATACGGGGGATGGACGTGCAGTGGAGGGGCGAGGAGATCTCGTGGCGTTGGTCTGGTCTGTGACACTGCCGGCCTATCCCGAGATATTGACGTAATCCGAGGGGGGGGGGGAGGGGGGAGATTTGATCAGGAAACACGACTTTGTTGATCTGGAGAGAGGGGTTTTAGGGCAAGGGGGAGGACTCTGGCGACGGAGGGGAACCGAACGATAGCTGCGACAACGTCTTAAGGTGAAGGGTGGAGTTTTACGAAGGGGTTAGGTAACCACAAAAGGGCCGTCAGCGGCATTACAAGTGTGTGTGCGTGTGTGTGTTGAGGTTGATATTGTAAAACGGATCGAAATAGGACTGTGAGACTGTGTGAGTAGGATATGTTCGGGACATGGTCCAGCAGCCTGGTCCAGCGGGATGTGTCCAGCGCCGCGCCGCCCGCCCGCCGCTGCCATCAGTAGTTGCCGCCAACGCAGTTATTTATCACTTCCGGTCGGTATGGCCGTGGGGGAGGGGGGGGGGGGGCTGGGCTGGGAAGAGGTCTCTCGCCGCACCACTCCGAAGGGGGAAGGCAAGGCCACCCCTTTTTTCCTCCTTAAAGCTAATTTTATGAGTTGTCCCCGGAGGAAGAGGAATCTGCCCGGAGTAGCGAGACCTCCGGGGCATCCTATGGACCCCCATGAGGTCCCCCCCAGCCCCCATGGACCCACCGCAGCCACCCCATGAGCCGCCCCGCCCCGCCCCACCCCGCCGCGCCCCGCCCCGCCCCGCCCCGCCCCGCCCCGCCCCGCGCCAAGGAGCCGGCTGCGAGAGTAATTGACTTGCAGAACGGCGGAGCGCAGTGTATATCCTAGACATTTAAGGCAGCTGTTTACCGCCGGAGCCCGTCGGCCGGTCGGCCGGCCGACAGGGGTGGGGGACAAACGGGTCGGAAAGTGAAGGAAGCGCGCAAAGAGACTCGTGACGGCTGGCCGGTGGGCGCGGCGCGGCTCGGCGCGGCGCCCCGTGGCATGTCGGACAACAAGTTGTTTAGGGGTACCGTACCAATAACACTACCCCCACCCCAACCACCACCACCACTGCAAGGGGCGCGCGCGCGCGCACCCGCACCCCAGCCCTCCGCCGCTCCCCCTCCCCTCCCCTCTCCTCCAGGAACGCCGATATGATACGGTTATGATCCCGTTGCCATGACGACGCCGCCGCCCCCAGCCTCCCTCGGCCCCGGCCCCGCCCCGCCCCCGCCCTCCTCCCCCTGCCCTTATAAAAGGGCGGCGGGGTGAGGGGGTGGCGCACTCTACGCCAGAGTTTCGACCGTCCCTCACTGCGGCCCCGGCGCTCCGAGCGACAGCAGCGCTGGCCCCAGCCTCCAGCGGCCCGAGCGGCCCGAGCCTCCAGCGCTGGCTCCAGCAGCCCTGGCCCCTGCCCTGCGCTGCGCCCGCCGCGCATATTGTGTCGGACTACTCGACTCGTGCTTCGCGTGCTCAGTGATCTGCTGCAGTGCGCCCCGGGAGGTGAGTCCTGCGCACGCCCCGCGAGAGATAAACGTGTCCGTGCGCGTGAGCGTGAGGTGCTGGGCGAGCCGAACCACGCTCGGGCGTCGTGGCCTGCTGGGCGTCGCCTGACCTCCGCGCGCAGCGTCGCGGCGCGCCCGCCCAGAGAGAGGTTAGGTCGGCCCGGGCGTCGGGACGGCGCGCGCGGCACGCACGCAAAAATAAGCTTTTTGCGCATCACTGTTGAAAAATACAACGGTAAGTGCCTACGGTACGCGCCGATAATATGTTACATGGTCTTGGAACGTGATTTTCGACTACGGTCTGAATCGTACGGTACGCTCCGTAGCCTGCAAAATATGTTTGGGAAGTTTAATGGAGAACATTCCATACGCAATGAAGTACAGTCCGCACCGTAAGGATACTTTACGGTCTGACCGTACACGAAAATTACTGTACGGACCGTAGGCATACCGTACCGCCCTACGGTATTTATGACAGTGATGTTTGCTTGGAGTAACAGCGGACTCATATCGTTCGACTCGCGAAAATGAGAAAAGTCACAAGCTGACTTGCTACTCAAACAATTTGTGATTCCAGTACGTGTTTTTGTTTTGTTTGCTGTTACTGGCAAAACATTTTGATAAATTTGCAAACGGCTCTTTCGCGCGCACTCGCCTCGCGACCGGGCGGCGCGCGCGCCAAGCGCTTGGCGATGAAGGCGTTCATGTGGTCGCGCAGCATCGCCACGTCAGCGCGTGTGGTCAGCAGACTTCTTCCGCACTCATACCTCTGTCCTTGTCGCGCTCATTGGACACTTCCATGTCCAGTATAGGGCACCGCCATAGGTGCGACAAGGAGGGAAGGAGTTAACAAGAGCGATCTTGGGAATAAGTCAGCAGGCCGTGCAACCCTGTTCCCTGCTTGACACCAAGGTGCCCGGCCCGGCCTGACTGACTGGCTTAATCATTGAGGCAATCGAGGCACAGTTTGCTGGCGGCCCCTCTCCTCCCCTCGGCACACACTAAACCCTTATGCAGTTTGTTGTGCATAACTATGGTTGTATAAAATCATGCATAACGGTGCGAAAATCATGCATAAGGGTTTAGTGTGCACGGTGGAGCGGCGTGGGGCACAGCACCTTGTAGACTTCTTCTGCTCTCTGGTTGTGCTACGCTGCTGGTGTACTACGCTGCCGGTGTACTACGCTGCTGGTGTACTACGCTGCTGGTGTACTACGCTGCCGGTGTACTACGCTGCTGGTGTCTGCAGCAGCGTAGAGGTCCGCTCATATTGCACAGGCAGCCGTGGCGCATGAATCCCCATTCGCTCACTTTAAAAAGTATAAAATTGTGAATTTTTCTAGAAATTTGGTATACTTTTTGTAGGAATTTCACACACGTACCAGTGTGCGACTTTTACACGCTTTGCGCGGCTGTCACTGCGAGAGATCGAACGTGCGCGTCGACCAGCCGTGAGCGGGATTAGTCTCCGACGACCAAGTTGAGGCCGTGGTGGCTGTTGGTGGCGGGGTGGGAGGCTGGCCTGGCCTGGCCGCGGTCGCCTCGCCTCGCCTCGCCGCCTAGCAACAAGCGCCGCAAGACGACACTGTTCGCCAGCTCATGCTATGCGAAATAGAAGAAACATTTTTTGGGGGATACTGGGTGAATTTACGAATGGAACATTCAAGTGGTAGTGTTCGCGTTGGTCGCGCAGTGGTGAAGCAATGCGAGTCTCCAGATCCAGTCATTGATTTCTTCTCCTCTTTCTGTCTCTCTCTGTCTCTCTCTCTCTCTCTCTCTCTCTCTCTCTCTCTCTCTCTCTCTCCTACACAATCTCTCTCTCTCTCTCTCTCTCTCTCTCTCTCTCTCTGTCTCTCTCTCTCTCTCTCTCTCTCTTACACAAACCTTCTCTCCCTACCTCCCCCTCCCGCCAACCGTTTGTATGCTGGTCGGAGTGTGTGTGTGTGTGTGTGTGTGTACGCGCGCGTTTGTGCGAGAGTGTTTGAGTGTTAATTTGTGTCTGTGTGTGTGCGTATGTTTGCGTGCATGCGTGTGTGTGTGTGTGTGTGTATGAGCGGGCCTGGGAAGACAAACACACACGGACGGGCTGGGCAGGGATACGGTTTAGTGGAATTCCAAGGGGCGCGCCCCGCCCCGCCCCGCCCCGCCCCGCTCAGCAGGATAGGGGCGGGGCGGGGCGGGTACAGGACTTGGTGTCGGTGATACGGTTTCCTTCACGGTGATACGTTATGCACGTGCATGTGTTTAATTTTTCCTGCTTTTTGTTTTTGGCAGTTCCCGCCGAATGTTCGCCGCGATTCATGATTGATCGCAAAACCATGACATCCAGCCCCCACCCCACCCCCACCCCGCCCCCCGTTACCCTTTCGCGCTGCCTCGCTCCTCTTTCCGACTTTTTCGTTCCTGTCGTGGGTGTCCGGTTCGAGCTCGGCCTGCCCCGCCCCGCCCCGCCCCGCCCCGCCCCGCCCCCCCCCCCCCCGCCCCCCCCCGCCCCGCCCCGCCCCTCCCCGCCGTGGTCCGCCCTCCCCATCTGCATACCGCAATTTGCTTAATGCGCGAAACTCGAGACGCGCAAAGTTGTGAGCGGGAAGCTCGCGTAAGGTTTTGTGCGTGTGTGTGTGTGTGCGCGCGCGCGCTCTCGCGTTGGAGAGCGAGCCAGTGTGGGGAGCAATAAGTGGAGTGGAGAGTCATACGACGCAAGGCAATCGTGTGCGTGATAAAAAGTGGCTGTAAACAGCAAGCATGGGCATTATTAGAGAAATGAAATAATGCGTTAAGGAAGAACGAGGAAGTAAGAAAATAGGTCGAGTGGAAAAGCAAGAAAGGAGGGATATAAGTTTGTACAGGCGGAGCGTTCGTGTTACGAGGCAGGGATCCCTCCGCAGGGCAGCTGTGAGTGAGTGGCACAACAGTGAGGGTGTCGGTTGAGGATTGTGGTGAGAGAGGGGGAGAGGGAGAGCGAGAGAGAGAGAGAGAGAGAGGGAGAGGGAAGGGAGAGCGAGAGGCAGAGACAGAGAGATGGAAGGAACGGAGGAGACTGAGGGCACGGAAGAGGAAGAAGTGAGGGGTGGCGGTGGGGGGAGCTAGGGGTGCGTGTGTGCGAGGCGTTAGGAGGAGGGGGATAGATGGAGGTCGTCCAGAGACAGGGGGTAGAGAGGGAGAGGGGGGGGAGAGAGGGAGAGAGAGAGAGAGAGAGAGAGAGAGAGAGAGAGAGAGAGAGAGAGAGAGAGAGAGAGAGAGAGAGAGAGAGAGAGACTCTCATTCGTCAGGCATCAGCCGCTCGCTCCGTCCCGCCCCGTCCCGTTTAGCCGCTGCTCGTTTGGTCCTGCAGGGCGGAGCAAAGGGCGCCCGGCCCGGTTCGGTTATCTCTCACATGTCGAAAAGCTTTGAATGCTGACCGGCCAGTGCGCGCTTCTTTCCATTTCTTTCGAAACGAGTACACCTAGAAAAGCGTGTTTTTGTATCAAGTGCAAAATATTTGAATCAAGTGCAAAATACTTGAATGTTTCAAGTAAAATTGTACTTGAGTAGTTAGGCTCAATTCAACCCCAATATGTTCTCGAATCGTTCGCCCCTTTGGGCTTTTATAAAACGAATTTTCTTGATACAAGCCTAAAATGGGCTTGGATTGAGCGCCAAAATGTACTTGAGAAATTCAAGTGCACGCTTCTCTGGGTGTAAGAGTACGTCTCTCACTTCTCGTCGAGTCCTTCCCCGGGCCGTTCGTTCCACCCTGTTCCGCCGAGCGGCGCGGGGGGCGCGGGGGCGGAGCGGACCGGACGCTGAAACAAAAACGCGTTTAATAATAAATCAGAATCCGCGAGGCCGGCCCGGCCCGGCCGTGTAAAAACTGAGTTCTTCTCTGCGTGTAATATTAACGTGCCGGCCGCGGGGCGGGGCGGGGCGGGGTGGGGCGGGGCGGGGCGGGGCGGGGCGCGCCCAGCAGCAGTACGGAGGCGATCGCCCGGCACGGCGTCTGCCCGATTACATTTAATAACAACACCAAAGTTTTAAACGCGCCCGCGCCGTGTTTTTTTTTTTTCATATAGAATAAAAAAGCCTTACAATCCGCGGATGCTCTGTATTTTTTGTTGTTTTATTTTTTACAGGGTGAATAGTATCGGGAAATGCAGATAAGCATGGGGATGCTAGGGCGCTGCGGTCGCACCTTCCTCATTTGGTCATGGTTCCAGAGTGGTACGAATGTAAATTGCACACGTGGACATCAAGTAAGTTTGGGGCAGTCACAATACTTGGTGGGTTGCCGTTAGTGCGAGGAGGA
>CM066250.1:2779544-2809544 GCA_033675135.1 Frankliniella intonsa
GCCAGGGCTGAATATGTAGGGGGACGTTCTTAAGCTAGGAGAGCGATTGAGAGAGGGAGAGCGATCGAGAGAGGGAGGGAGGGAGAGGGAGAGAGGGAGGCGGAGAGGGGGAGAGAGGGAGAGGGGGAGGGATTGAGAGGGGGAGGGAGAGAGAGAGAGAGAGAGAGAGAGAGAGAGAGAGAGAGAGAGAGAGAGAGAGAGAGAGAGAGAGAGAGAGAGGGAAGGGGTCCAAGCTTGGGCGTCTCTTTGGCGTTCTTTAACTGCGCTGTTTCGGCCCTCTTTGTCATCGCTGGCCGGCCGCAGCGTGCCATTTCTCTGTGCTCTACTCTCTCCCCACCTCTCTCTCCTCTCCCTCTCTCTCATCCTCCTCCCCTCCTGATCCTGCCGGATCGAGGTGCCTTTGTCAACGGCATTTATGGGCAGCGTTTAGGCCGCATTGTGGCCTGCCCTGCTGGTATGGGCGAGCTGGCGGCTGGCTCAGGCTCAGAGGGCTGCGCGCGGCTGGGTGCCGCGACGGGGCGGGACGGAGGTAGGCAAACCGCTCGGCAGGCGTGCCCACGCGTAGCCTACCTCCCGGGCGGCGACTGGCGGCTGGCTCAGGCTCAGAGGGCTGCGTGCAGCTGGGCGCCGCGGCGGGGCGGGACGGAGGTAGGCAATCCGCTCGGCAGGCGTGCCCACGCGTAGCCTACCTCCCGGGCGGTGACTGACTCCGAGGCAATAGCCCGGCCAGCGCCGTCCGTGGAGATGGCCAAAAACGGCTTCACCCCTAAGCGAGACAAGCCGGTATCAAGTGTCATAACAATTTTTTTTTAATTCTACAATTTAATATCGTAGCTTTAAACATTTAAAATTTAACCGCAACGAACAATTCTCACAGCAGCAGTGTACCGAGGAGAAAAGGGGAAAAGTCGTTTGAGGGGAAATCGGGGAAGGCGAGTGTGGCAGCGTTAATCGGCGAGGGTAAAGAGTGTGGAGAGGGTTGTGGCGGGGCGGGGTGAGGTGGGGCGGGGCGGGGGGAGGGGGGGCGGGGGAGGGCGGGGCGGGGCGGGGTGAGTGGCTCCCCATTGTTGCTGATAGCACATGTACTGTTAATGCGACCTGGGCGCCCCAGATAACACAAGAGGGGGGGGGGGGGAGGGGCACAACGGAAATGGTGATAGACAGGCGGGTAGGGCCCAGGGCCCCCCGGGGGGCAGGAGTGGGGCGCTGGGCTGGGCCTTGTTCACGTGCGGATGAAATTGACTTTGGAATATCTCCTCGTGACATCACGCCCGTGTGGTGGTTATTAGCGGTACGGTCTTGCTGCCCGCATTTCTAACGCCGATGAAATTAGAAAATAAAAATTACTGCAGTGTTACGTCGCGACCGTTTTTCCTCTTTCTCTTTTTCTGGTAAAATTGAAGGAAAAAGTTTGAAAAATCAAATTGGCGAAGAATGGGGATAAAGATGATTCGCCCCAAAAAAGGGGTGGAAAAAAGCTGAAAAAAGTGGCAAGTGGAAGCGGCGTGGTGGGGCGGGGCGGGGCGAGGCGTGGCGGGGCGGCGAGTCTATCCGAACCCTCCTCTCAATTTGAACAAAATATGTAAATGGCTCGTCTCGCATCGTCGTCCCCGCGCGGCTTGTGCTTCCCCCTTCGTACACACCACTGGTGTCGCGGCGTGTTTTCCGAGCAAGGACCCACCGCGCACCGCCCCGCCCCGCCCCGCCCCACCCCGCCGCGCCCCGCCCTGCCCCGCCCTGCCCGCCCCGCCCCGCCGCACCCGGCGCCTCGAGTCGCGCGCCAAACACTTTACCGCACCCCTCTTTCTTCCCCGTGCGCACCAGCTCCGTTCCCGAGCAAGTAAATCCTCTTCTCGTTGTTTCCTTTTCTGATCAGAATTTTTTTGTTTTTGATAAAAAATCTATTGTGTTTGTAAATGTGAAACGCGCCCTCCGGTTTTCTTATTCATTATCTTTATGTAAAGCATTTTAGCAATCATGGGCAAACCGTTGAAATCATGTTTCCAGAAGTATAAAGAAAACACATAAAAAAATGGCTGAAGAAAAAAAGTATGAACACTGGAAAAACAAAGGTGCTAAGTCCTACCTTGAAAAGGCACTAACAAAATTTAGTGCCTTTGGAAAGGCACTAAGATTTAGTGCCCCAGGAAAGGCACAAAATTTTGTTAGTGCCTTTTAAAGGTATAGGACTTAGCACCTTTAGCTGACCAGCTGCGTACACTCCACAGAAATTTAGTGCCTTTGCAAAGGCACTAAGATTTAGTGCCCCAGGAAAGGCACTAAACTTAGCGCTTGATTTTAGCACCCCAGGAAAGGCATTGCTTAGCACCTTTGTTTTTCCGGTGAAGGTGCCATCTGATAAAAATAATAATTTACAAGACCAAGAATCATATTTTTAAAATTAACAAATGAAATTTACGAGTCGTTTGGCCACCTCAGTCTTCCGTTTCCTTTCGAAGAAAATTTGAGGACATACAAAAGATGGGAAAAACGGTGGTTAACACGATTACAACGTCCCCTTACGCGTGCTGCACGCCTCTTTGGCTGCGGTTCGCACGAGCGCGCACACACGCACACGCACACGCACACGCACACGCACACGCACACGCACACGCACACGCACACGCACACGCACACGCACACGCACTCATGCGCACAGAAAACGTGTACAATCTCGCGGCCATCGCGATGTGGCCCGTGGCGATAAGGCGGCGGAGCGATGGGGCCCAAGTGCCGCGAGCTCATCGGGTTGTGAATGTGTGCGGTGCGGTGCGGTGCGGTGCGGTGCGGTGCGGTGCGGTGCGGTCGGCTCAGCCTGCTCCCAGCCTCTGGGATTACCTTCTCTGCTGGCGATACAGCGCCCCGCCCCTCCCCGCCCCACCCCGCCCCGCCCCGCCCCACCCCGCCCCGCCCTCCGCCCCGCCCCGCCCCGCCCTGGCCTAAACTTTTGGCCTAAAGTTGCACGGCGGGGAAGGGGTGCGGGAGGAGAGGAGCGGTGGGGAGAGACCGCTGAGCCGGCCCGTGTCCTGCTGGGGTCTCCGCCCCGCCCCGCCCCGCCCCGCCCCGCCCCCCCCCGCCCCGCCCCGCCCCGCCCCGCCTCGCTGGACCCCAAGGCCGTTTGACAGGACGGCGGGGGATGACCGCAAGACAGGCTACTCCGGGGTCCGGTGGAGCGCGCCGAGGAGAAGCTTGGGACCCAGCGAGGCAATCGATGTGTGTCGTCTCTCTCTCTCTCTCTCTCTCTCTCTCTCTCTCTCTCTCTCTCTCTCTCTCTCGCTCTCTCTCTCTCTCTCTCTCTCTCTCCTCTCTCTCCTCTCCCTCTCCCTCTCCTCTCCCTCTCCCCTCTCCCTCTCTCTCTCTCCCTCTCCCTCTCCCTCTCCCTCTCCCTCTCTCCCCCTCCCTCTCCCCCTCCCTCTCCCTCTCCCTTTTCCTCTCGTGTCCTCACCGCCTATACACTGGAAACCCACAAGGGTGTGACTGTCGGACCTACACTTGTAGGTATGTTTTGTTTTCTGTAGCAAACGCCTCAGTCGTTAACTTCTGAAAGTGTAGTGTACCTTTCAGGCGGCTATCTAGGTGCCGAGGGGGGAGGGGGAATTGAACCTCTGCCCCCCCCCCCCCCTTCTGGATCCGCGCTTGAGAGCGGGAAAGAGTAACATCGTTCAATTAGAGTCATTATTAGGACATTTTCGGCTATACCGATGACTCTTTTTGAGTCGTTTCTGCTAACATCACTCAGTTAAGTGATAGATACGACTCATACTGAGTCATCTTGGTGAACACACTGAAAACTCTATAGTGAGCATTGCACGCTTAAGTTAGAGTGAGCATAGGATGCACGCTTTAGTTAGAGTGAGCATGGCATGCACGCTTAAGTTAGCGTGAGCATCAGGATGCTCACACTAACTTAAGCAAGCATCCCAATGCTCACGCTAATTTGTACTTTTCTCAGTGGGGAGAATGCACTCCAATTAAGCGTGAGCATTGGGATGCTTGCTTTAGTTAGAGTGAGCATCCCGATGCTCACGCTAACTTAGTGCATGCCATGCTCACTCTAACTAAAGCGTGCATCCTATGCTCACTCTAACTTAAGCGTGCAATGCTCACGATAGAGTTTTCAGTGCATCGCTCTAAAGGCAGCGATGCAGAACAACGTCGCTTATGTTGAGCGATTAACATGACTATGTATCTCAACTCAAATACAGTGTGTGCGAGTCGTGAATGTCGCCGCACAGTGCGACACGCACTCACTTGAGTCCCAGTGGAGGTCACGTGGTATGACGGACAGGGTGGGGGCGGGGGTGGGGCGCGAGGGGCAGCGGTCAAAGAGAATCTTCCAGCAGCGGGCCGAGCGGAGCCGAGCGCTGAGCACCGCGGCACCAGGCGCCGTTAATACGTTAATATTGTACATTTCCGGATGGAAGTAGTTGTGTATCCCGCGGCCGCACTTGGGCCCAGTTTCAAGGGGGTGGTATGGGGCGCATATCGGAGGAGCGAGGGGAGGGAGGTGAAGGCGGCGGGGCGGGACGGGGCGGGACGGGGCGGGGCGGGGCGGGGCGGGGCGGGCGGGAGCCGGCCACTCGCCGCCATTTGGCTTCATTGATCTCGACCACTTCGCCTCTCCTCTTTTCTCGCTGCCTCACACTGACCCCCTCCCCTCTCTCTCCCCCCTCGACCCCTCTCCCCCCCTCACTCTTTCTCTCTCATGCCATTATCAGCCGCGCCCTGCCGATGTTTCGCCTTGCTCTACGATTCACGCGTCAATGGTCGAGATAAGGATTTTCTCTTTCATTCGCTTGGTGGACGCGGGCCCTGCTCGCTCCCTCCGCCTCTCTTTCTGCCTTTCTCTCTGTCTCTGTCTCTCTCTCTCTCTCTCTCTCTCTCTCTCTCTCTCTCTCTCTCTCTCTCTCTCTCTCTCTCTCTCTCTCTCTCTCTCTCTCTCTCTCTCTCACACACACACACACACACTCACTCTCTTTGTGTCCGCGTGTCGAGATGTCCCGACACCGATACACCACATTGCCATATGCCTCGTGGACTTTGTGGACTGCACCACTAGGACTGTCTCCTCTCCTCTCCTCTCCCCCACTCCTTCAGAGCAGAAATACATAAGACGTGACAGAGTTGGATTTCACCTCTCCGATTTGGCAGATATTTAGTGGGAGTTTTAGTGCCCTAGAGGGATGCTAAAAGCCGGAGTACCAGGTCCGGCAAAAATTTATTGTCCAAACTGGAACAATTTATCCATTTTTTTATGGTTTTGCGACTTGAATTTGGGTAGTTTGAACTGTCTAGAGTTTTCCCAACAAAAGGTCGCCGTAGGGGCGAGTTCACGTAAAATTTATCTAGGAATCCAAATCTGGCCTTGGATTTGAGCTACGGCTCATAGTTTAGGAGAGGCAAAAAAACAGCCGAAAATTACCTAAAAAGTCCCAAATCTTTGGGAAATGGTCTTAAAACAGTTTCTGAGGCCTCGCGTGTGGTCAACCAAGTAGTAAATGAGCCAAGGAATCCAATGAACAAAATTTCTGCTCTCAGACTCTCGCCGCTACCACACCCTGTCTCTCCTTTTTTCTGCAAGTAGTGTAGTGTTAAATATATAAAATATTTGCTTTCAACCCACGCTCGCTCTCCGCTCCTCTCTACGGTCCGATTCTCCCGATAAAGTAGGGGAAAAGCCTGTGCTCATAATTAATTATCTGGAAGCCGATTTACTGTTTCTGCCCAGGTGACCCGCTCGCTCTCCTATAGGCTACTACATCATGGTCGGAATTTATTCCGCACCGTCCAAAAAGTCATATTTCTGGAGGCCCGGCCCGGCCAGCCCTCGATAACAAGAGGCCTCTCTCCCTCCCCTCTGTTCTGCTTTATCTTCCCACCTTGTGCATCATACGCCCGCCTTCCCCACGTCTATTTTCTCGCCCTCTCTCCCTCCCCCTCTCTCTCTCTCTCTCTCTCTCTCTCTCTCTCTCTCTCTCTCTCTCTCTCTCTCTCTCTCTCTCTCTCTCTCTCTCCCCTCACCCCCAGCCTGCACCTCCGCCTGGCCTGTTAGGCAACCCCTTGGTTTATGACGCCATCACGTGTGAGGCTGTGGTCCATTTATCTTCCGGCCCACCTGATCACAAGCCGCGCCACGCTCCGCCACGCTCCACCACGCTCCGCGCCGCCCCAAGTCACGACACATTATTTCGGTCCTCTTAGCCGTCCGCCCGCCTTGTAAGTTGCTACTCAGCGGGGTTTATCTACACACTAAATGGGAGGACAGTTTCCAATCCAGCAAAGGACAAAAATTTGCATCGCTCTAGTGGACAAAAAAAAATATTGTCCATGACTAGGATACAATTTTGTCACGTGCCAAATGCAGATTTGCACCTGGTCACACTGCAAAAAATAGGTACGGAAAAAGAACCGCTAATAATTTTCGGAGACTTCCGTACTTGAGGAAAACGGAACGTCCGTTCAAATTTGAACGGGGATTAATCTCCGTAGTATGTGGCAGTTTCTACAGTACCGTTAGAGAAAAACTTGTCTAATTTATGGCTGGGAAGGAATCGTCCGTACCCATCATAGTACGGAACGCCTTCCGTCATCGGTTCCATACTAGGCATTTCATGTTTTACAGTACAAGATGTGCACAAAAATGTCACTTTCTTTCGTCAAAAAAAAAAGTCCCCTCCCATTTAGAGTGTAATAGCTTGTAATAAAAAATAGGAGCGATACGGAACGAAGGAATGTTCGTGCTTGAAAATAACGAACTATTTTTGCGAGTTATTTTTCGAATTACGATTATTAAGTCTCTTTGGTGTTTCCGTAGACACCACCAAGATGCCGGCCTGCCTGCACTACTCGCATCAAGTGTTTTCATCCCAATTATTTTCTCTTTCCCGGAGGCGCCGCGCCGCGCCGCTGCGCTGGGGCGCCGTGCACGTGGAAGCTGGCTAGGCAGGGCGCCCCGACGGGACTAATGAATCCTGATGAAAGTCGCTTGTTCCCCGCTAACCAGATCAGAGGCGTTGTGTCTAAGGGATCCCGTCCGTCCTGTCACCGCCAGGCCCGCCCCGCCCCGCCCCGCCCCGCCCCGCCCCGCCCCGCGGCCCTCCTAAGCTGCGGGCCCGGGCCCCTTCGGGTCCCTCCCATGGCCCTGGTGCCGCCCTCAAGGGCGTCTGCAGAATACATCAATTAGAACGTTCATGTTATTTTTGCTTTGCGCATCTCTTTCTGTCTCTGGCGCCCCTCTGTTCTCACTGTTAGGGGGAGTGGGCCCCGCCCCGCCCCGCCCCGCCCCGCCCCGCCCCGCCCCGCCCCGTGGCTTAGCGGTCGCGCAGCGAGCTCGAGGCTCGGCTCGGCCGCAGTATATCCGCTTAAAAGCGACTGCTGCTGCCGCTGCTGCTGCTGGCTGGAGAAACCTCTCCTCGCCCGGGCACGACTCGGATTTCACAAGACGAAATTACGCTCTTTCACTTCCTACCCTACTTTATTACGCCCCTCCCCCCCCCCCTCCCACACAGCTCGTACTCGCACGCGCTTAACAATTAATTATAGTGTTGATTTGTTACTATAATTTTTATTTCACAAAATATTTCCGTTACGATACAATGTGCGTACTTATGACTCAAAATCTTCGAGGCAGCCATTCGGATCGATACTTGACCCGACTTGAGAGAACCAGGCCACGATCCATGCGGTCTGTCACCTCTCGCTGGCCGTGACGAGATGCGCCCCTTGACTCCCCGCCCCACCCCGCCCCGCCCCGCCCCGCCCCGCCCCGCCCCGCCCTGCCCCGCCCCGCCCCGCCCCGCCCCGCCCCGCCCCGCCCCCGGTCGCAGTGGCGCTGCGCAGCGTCCCGTTGAGCCGAGCTCCTTGTTTCCCGTCCCTGCCGCTGGAGCTGAACAAAGAGTGGCGCCAACACAAGAGTCCCTCTAAAAACGAAAAAAAATGTGCAGCTCGGTGCAGCTGGAAAGAACAGGACACACAAGCGCGGGCGGGTGGCGCGTCGAGCGCCTGGCGATAGGCAGCCGATAGGCAGCCGCTGGGCAAACGCAGACTGGAGAGCTCGATGGGTTGCCTACCATGCCACGGGGTGGCGGGGCCGTGCTCATCATATGCCTCTCTCCCCCCCTCCCCTTCCCTATCCCTCTTACTCTCCCCCTTCCCCTCCTCCTCTCTCCCTCTCCCTCCCTCCTTCCCTCTCCCTCTCCCTCCTCCCCTCTCCCTCTCCCCTCCCCCTCTCTCGCTGCCTATAGCTTGTTGAAGTGCCCACACTCGGCGAGTCCCTCTCCCTTTCCCTCGACAAGCCTTTGAATCTCCCGCGTGGCGAAGCAGGGCCAGATGCCGCGTGGCATCGACACTGCCACCCAGCCACACACACACACACACACACATTCTCTCTCTCTCTCTCTCTCTCTCTCTCTCTCTCTCTCTCTCTCTCTCTCTCTCTCTCTCTCTCTCTCTCTCTCTCTCTCTCTCTCTCTCTCTCTCTCTCTCTCTCTCTCTCTCTCTCTCTCACATGCCCGCGGTTCATCAATCTCAATATTTCCGCCTCTCCTGCTGCCGGGCCTCCTGCTGCCGCTAGCGTGACCGACAGCAGGAAGCCCTGCCGCTGAAATGTGGCACTCGTGGTGCTGCTCCCGGCTGTACTGGCGGTGGTGCGCCCCGCAGGATTCCACAGGATTCCGCAGGACCCCGCAGCTGGGGCGAGCGAGCGCGGCGGGGCCCGACAGGACACAGCAGGGAAACAGGGCACGATGGCTGGTCGCTATCAGCCTACAGATAAGCAGTTTCCTCCTACTATCCACCACGCGGCGCGACGGCCCCCGTCCTCTATGTGGTTCCCTACAGCGCTCTCTCTCTCTCTCTCTCTCTCTCTCTCTCTCTCTCTCTCTCTCTCTCTCTCTCTCTCTCTCTCTCTCTCTCTCTTTGTTTGTCGCGCACATTCAGCCGCCCTGGGTACGCGGGCGGAGGCCGGGTTAGCCGATCCTGCGTTACGCTTTGCGTGAAGGTCTCAAAACGTTTCGAGAATGGAATAGTATTGGATGGATGATTTTGGCCGTAGGCATCAGTAGTTTGAGCGCAATATCCGAGTTCAGTTTGACTTTGGAAAAGTGTGCATGATCAGTAAAATGCGGGATTCTGAATGAAACAATTCTGTGTGACCATCAGTGTTTTCTGTTTTCTTTTCACGCATATTTCGTTTGTCAGAAAACGGGAAAGTACTACGAAGTCGTTGGGTAATAAATTCGAGGAGTTCTTACGTCTCCCAAGTGTGCATTACACGGAAAAAAAAGTTTCGTGTATTTCAAGACCTGGTCTGGATCTTATGGAGAACGCCAATGGTATCCAAGACCGGGTCTTGAAATACAAGAAACATTTTTTACCGTGTATTTGACTCATCGACGCAGTGAAATTTAATGTGAAATTTTTGTTCTCTTGCCAGTGTGTAATATATAATATGTTTATTAGCGAGCTGTGGCTCCAGCCGCCAGCGCCGGGACTACTGCTGCACTGTTAAATAACTGGCATTATTTTAACTGGCATCTTTACCCTCTGGTAAAGCCAGTCCTACTGGGGACTGTCTGAAAATCAGTTTTAACAACGGTTAACATTGTTATTCCTGAACACAATAATAAACTGTAAAATCTTATTGTAAATTGTAGGGAAGATGACGCTGAACGTTGAACGTACACTGTTTTACCGTGTTTTTCGATTACAATGACGGGTTTCACGGTTAACGGTTTTCACTTCTGTGTGTTTTTTTTAACAGTGTGGCTCTCTGTTTTCACAATGAACCCATTGGCCCCGCGACTGCGCTGCGCAATTGGAATGCCGCATTCATCCGACTGATGACGGGTGACAGTGGTGGTGCGTGGGGAGTGGGAGGAAGGGGGGGGGGGGCAGCGTAGACTGCCACCGCCGCTGGAAACAATTCCCCCCGGCTACTGGCCGCTGCTGCTGCGTGCGGTCCGGCTGCGGCGCGCATTACACTGTGCTCATTGGGAGGCCTAGCCCTGGGCACAGCGTGCGTGCGCGCGTGCGTCCTGAGTGGGGCCAGTTTGTGGTTAGCGCATCAGCATTGCGGGTCAGTCCAGGACCAGGACCTTGCTCTCTCTCTCTCTCTCTCTCTCTCTCTCTCTCTCTCTCTCTCTCTCTCTCACTCTCTCTCTCTCTCTCTCTCTCTCGCTCTCGCTCTGAGAGTTCACACACCTACACCACAAAGTGCGAGATTCACTGTAAATAAGGGAGTCATGAACCTCGCTCTCTAAAGAGCGAGATGGTGACCCAAATTTTAACACTCTCAGGAGAGCTAGAAAGAATACCATCGCTCAATTAGAGTCATCTTGGCGAACATCGCTCTAAGGGAGCGATGTAGAAAAACGTCGCTCATTTTGAGCGATAAACATGGGACTATCACAAATACAGTGTTCACGCGTTTGCAAGTGTATGAGCCGTGCTGGTGCTCTGCCATGGGGCAGCGCGGACGATCTGTCGGCCCGGTCAACACTCACTGTCCAGTACAGCCCCTTCCCACTCCCCCCCCCCTTCTCCCCCCCTCTCCCCCCTGGGGGTCCCGCCGCCCTTTACAAGTAATGAAGACGGGAGGCTCATTAGCGGGAGGGACACTCAGCCCCTACCCTCCCAGCTCGCCACCGCCCCCTCACCCCTACCGCCCCCTCACCTCCCCCCACCGCCCCCTCCCTGTACCTATCAGCTCTCCGCGCTCTCTTAGCTTTCAGTGGTCGCCGCTGAATACTACGGTTCGTGCAGGACCGTCGTCGGCACCAGAGAGAAGGGGAGAGAGAGAGAGAGAGAGAGAGAGAGAGAGAGAGAGAGAGAGAGAGAGAGAGAGAGAGAGAGAGAGAGAGAGGCGGGGATGGAGGGAGAGAATATGAGTGAGAGAGGGATAGTGGAAGGTTGAGGAGAGGAGAGGGGAGAGTATTCCTCTCTCACCCTCTTTTCTCTTCTCTCTCTCCTAAAGGCTAGAGCCCTCGACCAGCCACCTCCTCCTCCCCCCCCCCCCCTCCGGGCCCTGCCACCTCCTTGCGCTGGGCCCCTTCCAAAGACGCCCGCCCGCCCGGCCGCCTGCCTAACAGAAAGGGGCGCCCCGCGCGCCCCGCCCCGCCTACTTGCTTTTATGTCAAGCAGAAGGGGAGTGTGGTGTGGCGGGGGAGGGCGCGAGGGGCGTTATGTGTGCGCGTCGAATGAAGAGATCGCCCCTACCACCCTCGAGCCAGCACGGCAAGCCGGTGATATTAAAACGCTGTGACGCCACGTCTATAAATGCCATACGGTCATACCGCCGGGGCGGCGCGGCGCGGACTCCTGTGTGTCGTGGAGCGGAAGTTTTCTTTTGCTTATTTCCGGACGGACCCCCGGCGTGGCGGAGGGTGCGTGCGGGGCGTAGACGGGGCCGGGGAGCGCGTTGCGGCGTTACTGACTCGTAGGGACCGTCCCCGAGCGACCAGGTGGGGGCGGGGCGGGGGGCCGCGGCGTTGGGCGTGGTCCCGTCCCTGTCGTCTGCTAGCGTGCCCCCCCCCCCTCCCCCTTCTCCCCGGTAAAGCCGCGGGCCGCAGGGGGTCAGTAGTGCGAGCTGCCCGGTCACGTGACAAGCTACACCGCCTTCTCCGGGAGTCGCGAGCGGCCGGCCGGCCAGGCCGCCAGTGTCGTGTGTGACGAAGCCGGTCTGGCGCGCGCCCTAGGCCAGACACACCCCGCGTGCAACACATAAAACGCTGTATTTTGTGAGGTGTTTATGCTTTTACAAAGTAAAAGTCATCTGCTTTCACGTTAGCGTTAGCGTTAACGTTTTTACTTTGTATATCTGGCAGCTTTCGAAGAAGAATTTTGCCCCGATTTTGCCTCTCTCATCTCGACGGTCAGTTTCCCGAACAAACGCTCCCTTCCCTTCCACTCGTCGCGCTCCACCCCACCCCGCCCCACTCCTCCCCGGGTCGAGCCCCGGGTCCCACCGTTCTTTTGCTGTCTCCGTTTGCTTCCCTTTTTCCCTGTCTGTCGCCATATTTAATTAGACTTGCCAACTCGGAGGCCTAACGCGGTGGCCTGGAGCAGTAGGACACGACAGGGCGGGGCGAGGCGGGGCGAGGCGGGGCGGGGCGGGGCGAGGCGGGGCGGGGCGAGGCGGGGCGAGACGGGGCAACGGGGCGGGGCGGGGCGGGGCACAGGGCGGGGACAATGATCGCCTCGTCCAGACGGCCGAACGGCGCGGCGATCGATTGCAGGAGCAGATACAGAGAGGGTTGGGGAAGACGGCACCATCCCGCCCCGCCCCGCCCCGCCGCGCCACGCCCCGCCCCGCCCCGCCCCGCCCCGCCCCGCCCCGCCCCGCCACGCCACGCCCCGCCGCGCGCGCCCTGTCTGCCCACGCAGGGCCAGGGGCCGAGGCCGTTTGACTGTCAAGGCCTGGGATGCAAGCAGGCGAGGATCTGGCGGTCGGGAACACTCACAGCTCGTTGTAACGGAACAGTCGTGTAATACTAGCCAGGACCCACGGTCCTCCAGCTGAGCTCGGAGAGGTGAGGAGCGGGAATACATATTTAGCTAATATCCGAGGGGGTATGCATTCGCGTAATAGTCGGATCACTCCGTCCGTAATAGCACGCGTAATAGTATGCGTAATAGTGGCGTAATAGCCGAAATTCTACGAATTTTACCTATTTCGGGATTGTTTTGGGCTGTTTTCAGCTGAATCCCGATATTTTTGAAGCGTAATAGAGCGTAATAGACGTAATAGTCGGGTTAAAGGTTCTGAGAGTGCATACCCCCTCGCTATTATCACAGCTATGGCTACAGCTAAAGCTAAAGCTATAGCTGTTGCCAGTCTAGTATAGGCTATATCTTTAGCCAGTATCCGGCGGTGACCGGAATTGGACCGTAAAAGTTTGCCTTAGAGCTTCGCTCGCTTCGCGAGCTCAGCAATTAGCGCGTTTTGTTTCCGCGACAGCGATTTGGGTTTGAGGTGTGCTCATGTCTGCCATGCCATGCGGTGCCCCGTCCCGTCTCACCGCCACCTCCCTCTCAGCTCAGACTCCCCCGTGCCTAGCTCGGGTCCCAGCCACGGCCCCGGCAGCCCCCTTCAAACATGACCCGTGTGAGCGGTTTGACTAAGTGGAGGGAGAGGGGGGGAGGGGGGAGGGGAGCAGGCACAGGGTATTTGCGGAAAGAGGCAATTACGAACCGAATCGCTGATCTCGGCGAAACTGCGCGGACAAAAGTGAGTGAGAGTGGGAGGGAAGGAGGGAGGGAGGGAGGGAGGGAGAGAGGGAGGGAGGGAGGGAGGAGGGAGGGAGGGAGGAGTGAGAGAGTGAGAGAGGGGGGGATAAGGTCATGAAGAGGACGTCGTCGGGCCTTGGTGAGCGATTGGCCTGGTTCCGCCTCTGCGAGAGGACAGTCTATCCACTTGAGGCCCCGCTATCTCTCTATCAGGGCACTATCATGCCGTCCCCCCCACCCCCTCGGCCCCCTCCCCCTTCCCCTCCTCCCGGCATCAAGCCTTTCCCCGCGCAGCTCGGCCCGGCCCGGCGCGCCTACAGGTCCGCCCCGCCCCACCCCGCCCCGCCCCACCCCACCCCGAGCTCTGCTCAGCTCTGCACTGTCTCCAGTCGAGGGCGGGGCGGGGTGCAGTGAGGCAGCGCTGCCAGCGGGTACGCCCCGCCCCGCCGCGCCCCGGGTGCCTCCGTGTCCGCCGCGCCGGACGGCCGTGTCGCGAGACGTGCCCGCCGCGGTCCTGTGCAACAAGTGCGTCGCCCACGTGTCCCGCCACGTGGAGGTAGAGCGGAGGTTAGCTCTGTCCCGTATATCGCCCACGTGTCCCGCCACGTGGAGGTAGAGTGGAGGTTAGCCCTGTCCCGTGTTGCCCAACGCGTTGCGCCCGACAGGTACGGTATTCAAGTAGCTCATCTTGCCCGGTGTGTGTGATCCTCTGAAGGTATGAGCGCAAATCAGTTCGTACACGCGCCTTCAAAAGTGTGTGAATTTCGTTCTGGTAGGCAGTAAAGTGCCCAAACACAGCGGAGCGATAAGCGGGCTGTATGTGCGCCTGCCTACTAGGCAACATGCGCGCACCAGTACTAAGGTGCTGCCTAGTAGGCAGGGGGGTTATGCAGCCCGCTGTACTCTGCTGTGTTTGAGCGCTTTATTGCCTACGTTTTTGGCATAGCACTGTTGTACGTGGCGAGGATCGTGCCCGCGACGCAGCCCTGTGTTTGTGGGGCCCTGCCGCCCGCCTCCAGAGCAGCGAAGCGGGCGGGCACAGATGCTCGTATGCGTCCGAAAACGACAGGTGAGAGTGAGACGTTCGAACTAGAACATGGCTCCATCTCACTCTCACCTGTCGGTTTCGGACGCATACGAGCATCTGTGCCCGCTCTCTTCGCTGCTCTGCCCGCCTCGCGCCCGCAACAGTGTCGTACTCCGCTTGCCTACCTCCCCGGCGGCGCGGGTAGGCCAGGCCCGGCCGGGACCCGGCGGCTGCGTGCCTGCTACGTGCCCGGCTCGGCTCGGCTCGGCTCGGCTCGGCTCGGCTCGGCTCGGCTCGGCTCGGCTCGGCTCGGCTCGGCTCGGCCCGGCTCGGCTCGGGCCGGGCCGCCGGTATCAGGTCGCTCTGCTCGTTCCGCCTGGGCTCGGCACAGCTGTGCTAGCTTAGGAGATAACGCTGACGAAATAGAAGTGATGTTTCCGCACATTGCTGCCGGCGGGCCTGCCGGTCCCCGTCCTGACCCGACGCGTGCGTTGGCCGCCAGCGCCGCCAGCTCCCAACGAGCGTTCCGAACCGACCTTGTAACGACTGGCAGCTATCATTACTTCAACTAAAACAATCTGTTAACTGAAATGAGTGGTGCAGTTATAGAAATGTATTCCATTACAGTACAAACTGCAGGTCCTTCCACCCGGGTTAGACTCGTTAGTCGACGTGAAACTGGCGTCGCGCCGGTGGTCGTGGTGGGATAGTAGTTTTTCTCAGAACGAAGCTCGTTATCAATTCATAGGCATGGTCTGGCGTTTTTATTATTTTTCAGTTTGGAAAGCGTAGTTAACGTCGAAACAAGTCCCAATGTATCGATGCTAGTCTATTCGGCAAAAATATGCTCGTTTGGCTCCTCTCTTCCTCCTCCTCCTCCTCCTCCTCCTCCTCCTCCTCCTCCTCCTCCTCCTCCTCCTCCTCCTCCTCCTCCTCCTCCTCCTCCTCCTCCTCCTCCTCCTCCTCCTCCTCCTCCTCCTCCTCCTCCTCCTCGTCCTCGCAGTGGTGCGCCACTGCTGCTGCGGCCTGGTGCGTATCTCTGTGCTGACGCAACGATTGAGATAAACTCTGTAGTGCCCTGCTCCATCATGGCCCGCCCCGCCCCGCCCCGCCCCGCCCCGCCCCGCCCCGCCCCGCCCCGCGCCGCCCCGCCTCGCCCCGCCCCGCCCCGCCCCGCCCCGCCCCGCCCCGCCACCCGGCCAGTGACGCATTCATTAGACTGCTGGGGTGACGAGGACTGGACCGCGCAGCGCAGCCGCGTGGTTTTCTCGTGTTGAGGAGGACCCAGCTGGGCGCTCCCCGAAGCCACCGCGAGGTTCTCTAACCAAACACTAAAATCTATTTTGTTCACAGCTTTCTGAGTTCTTTCTTAGCGCAAAAAAAAAAAAAAAATAAATAATATCTACGCCAGTATGAATACATTTGTCTATTAGATTTTAGCGTCGGTTCATTTTTTAAACAGATTTCTTCGCATTTTTTTAAAAACATTTTATTCTTTACCTGTCGTTAACGGAACTGGAGTAGCTTTCTGCGTGATTTGTCTTCACTGTGCCAGGGTTGGCATAGAGTATTAAATTATATTTTTATTTTATTTTATTTGGTCAAATAATATTGCCCTTCTCTCCATTGCGCGGCGTCCTGCGCTTCAGTCAGCGTCTAACCTGAAACTCACGACGCTATCAACTGCGAATTTATAAAGTCCTCTTCGCGGTCATGAGGTGTCCTAAGGTATATTGCATTTGGCACAATTTGGCCCCATTTAGTACTCTATGCCAACCCTGCACTGTGCAGCAATTTATGTGCAAGATGTGTCGTTTTTCTTTCTTTCTTTCTTTCTTTCTTGGAATAATTGATTGTCGTGCTGAACGAGCATCCCTTTCCTATCCTGTGCGCCATAAACCGCAGCTGGTACGCAGGAGATGCGGCGTGCGCATGCGCGCACGCGAGCGCTCCGCTTACGGAATCGGTAAAATGACGAGTATGTACGGAAGGGTCGTCAACTCGTATATTACTTCGTACGCGATGGCTATATTGCCTGTATATTACCATATATTACTTGCATATTACCACGATTTCACCTCTATATTACCCCTATATTACAATATATTACTTTATATTATCTTATATTACCCAATATTACATATATTACTGGTAATATACGTATACTCTCGCTCAAGGCTAAGGGGAGTTGACGATCCCTCGGGCAAGGACTTTGTATTTACAGTGTAACGCTCTCCTCAGCATGTTCCGTGCCTGCACGCAAGTTGGAACAAAAAGACACTTGTTGAATTGTTTAGAATATATATTTTGTAAATGACAAAAGCTCCACGAACCTGAGCAGAAAATAATTTCTGATAACCGGTAAAGACTTTTTTTTTCTACGCTGCGAAAGCCCTTATTAATATAGTGAGTGCGGCGGGACTATAATGCGGTCATGCTCTCGCGTTAAAACATACAAAAATTCCCGCGCACTGTTAAACTACAAGCAGGGTATAAAACTCTGTTGGTGAGTATCAGAGGGCGCAAGAGCAACTGGTGGGCGAAGGCAAGTGGCGAAGGCATGCAGGCAGGCGAGGCGGGAGTGGGGCGATAGTGCCTGTGACCTGTGACCGCAGGAGGTCGCAGTGGTACTACTGTACTCTGTCCGCGAGGACTGTCAGCGTGCCGCTGCGGTTAAAACAATATTGCGAGTCGATTTCTCTCGCCTCTTATCTTGCTCCACGCGGTATCTTCAGAAAATGCCTTTCAGAGTTTTCATTCATTGTTTTTTTTTTTTTTCGAGTCGGATTCGGATCGAGTCGCGGGTGAACTCATTCGACAGCGAGAAAGCGTCGGGTGCGGGAGAAATGTACAGTCTACCTTACCTGTGCCTCCGATATACCAGGTGGCTGAAGAACCCCGTGGTTACACTGTACCGCATGCTGGCGTGCGTGCAGGCTTGCCTATCGTCGCTCACCGAGGCGCCTACGGCCGTGCTAGTATGCAACCCGCCCGCACACATGCGCACACATGCATGCGGTACAGTATAACTACAAAAGTGCGCGGGATTTTTCAGTCACCTGGTATGTCGGGTTTGTCTGTTGCTTTTTATTTGACCCCCCCCTTCTCTCTCTCTCTCCCTCTCCCTCTCTCTCTCTCTCTCTCTCTCTCTCTCTCTCTCTCTCTCTCTCTCTCTCTCTCTCTCCTCTCTCTCTCTCTCTCTCTCTCCCTCTCTCCCTCTCTCCCTCTCTCCCTCTCTCTCTCCCTCTCTCTCTCCCTCTCTGCCATCATTTATCGCCCCCTACTCGTCCCGACCAACAATATATCGTGCTCTCCCAGAATGTTATTGCCGGCTGGACCGCGTGTCGCTCTCCCGGAGGCGTCGTGCACGTGCCCCGCACGTGCGCGCCCTCTCCCCGCCACTAAATAATTATCCATCAATTTTTCATACGGCGATCGTTGGTTTCGAGTTGAAGTGGCTTCCCTTCCCTCGGCCCGGCGCGCCGTGAGTGTAGTTGAGGTGGACCCCCTTGCCTCTATCCGGCCGGGCGGGGTGGGGCGGGGCGGGGCGGGGCGGGGCGGGGCGAGGTGGGGCGCGGGCGGGCGGGGCTGCACTTCCGAGATTAGCTTTGTACCGCTGCTCCGCGTGGAACTGCCCCCGGCGCGACCATCCCCCTCGCCTGGTCTGGCCCCCTCTGCCTCCCCGTCCACAGCGCGGGGCGGGGCAGGGCGGGGTGGGGCGGGGCGGGGCCGGGCGCGGTGGGGTGCCTGTCGCCAGCAACCCTGCAGCAGCCGCACCCTGCTCCAGCAGCAGACACAGACACCTCTCATCTCAGCTGGACTTGAGAAGAAGTCGCCAGCCAGGAGACCACCCCCAGGAATAATATGTGAATGGCTTGTGAATTCCTGATGGTACACTACTTAAGTGAAGGTGTCAATTTTCGTTAGACCTTCACACACTTGAGAAGGCAGGTGTGCATTTGGATATTAACTCTGGAAACCCAAGTGTGTGCATGGCATGCTCTATTTGGAGTCAACCACACGGCACACTCTAAAAAAGAGTGTGCTTGCCAGGCATGCTCTAGAAAAGAGTGTGCTTGCCAGGCATGCTCTAGAAAAGAGTGTGCTTGCCAGGCATGCTCTAAATTAAAACATGCCATTGAGGCATGCATTAAGTGCACTGTGTATGTACTGTCTGTGCACTAAGTGCATGCCTGGCAGGCACACTCTTTTTTAGAGTGTGCCTTGTGGTTGACTCTAACTGGAGCATGCCATGCACACACTTGGGTTTCTAGAGAACGCGCCAACAAGTGCGCAACATTCACACACTTGTTGGGTTCGTTGTTAGCCGTAGCCTTATCCCTCAGGCCTCAGGTCCTCCGGGCGTCCGTCTGTGAGTCACACATCCTGTTATTCTCATATGAATGACCGCATGCAGTCCGCAGGCGGTGGGGCCCAGCCCGGCCGGGCCCGGCCCGGGCCGCTCTGATGCCCCTGGTTCGTATCGACTGTTTGTCACCCACCCAGGGCCGGTCCTACACACACACACGCCTCTCAACAAACAGATAACGACGTTTTCATTTGTAACAGCGTCACATTTTCTTTCCAATTTTGTTTATGATTATTTTATTTTAAAGCTTTTTGTTGCCGATGCGTTGTGTTTTCACTGGAAAAACAAAGGTGCCAAGTCCTACCTTTAAAAGGCACTAACAAAATTTAGTGCCTTTGGAAAGGCCTCTCTAAAGGCACTAAATTTTGTTAGTGCGTTTTAAAGGTGGGACTTAGCACCTTTAGCTGACCTGCTAGTATGAGCTCCACTCAAATTTTAGCGCCCCAGGAAAGACATTTCTTAGCACCTTTGTTTTCCCTGGTGTTGTTGAAAACAAAAACACATGTGATTTTGTTTGGTCGTCATGTCTCCCCCCCCCCCCCTTTTTCCTTAAACCATTTCCATTCTAGCACTTCGATCTCGCTTTTGCTCTCTGTCTCACTCTCACTCTCTCTCTCTCTCTCTCTCTCTCTCTCGCCCTCTCTCTCCCTCTCTCTCTCTCTCTCCCTCGCAGGCTACGCCTACTCTCCCCTTTTCTCTCGCCCATCCCGTAGCCGGGCAAAGTGCCCATAGATTCTCATTCATCGACGGAATAGCGCCTTGGCTCGCCCCCGTGCCTCGACGCGCCGTTTAGCCGCTCTGGCCCGGCCGGCTGCTGGCTCGATTAGCGCTCCGGCCCAATCACAGCGCGGCTGATGCCCCCCTCCGCAGTGTCATGTGATAACGATAGCCCTGGACTTGTCTGCCTGCCGCCAGGCCAGGCCCGGCCCGGCCCGCCTGCACGCTGCGCTAACGCTAACGCTTTACGCGTTGTTGTCCCCGCCCGGCCCTCCCAAACGGCAGCGGCCAAAGTTGGACTGCACGGTAAAAACTTCGTCCAGGTTTCCAAGCAGCCAGGATTTTCATATGGAGAAAATACAGTGTAATGTTTTGGTTTTTCCCAAACAGCTTGAAAACCTGGTTGTAGTTTTTACCGTGTGCGAAAAAGAGCGGACCGGTCGGGCCAGGCATGAGAACCCGAAAATTTTACCAGTTGGTATTCGATTTCTTTTTTGCGATTTTTAGGTGCCAGAAATGACCTTTTTTTTTTCGTAAAACTACGTGATTAGATTGTTATTGAAAATGAATTGGAACGTAGGTCGTACACTGGTTGGAGGAAGACAGGCGCCTGGATGAAAATGCCCGGAAAGTTTCCGGAAAAATTGGAAAAAAAACACTGTTTTTTTCGGTTTTTTTCTCTAGCCTCGGAAAAATTGGAAAGATTCATCCTGCAAAATAGGCAAAAAGCAGGACTTTTCGCCTGAAAATAGGCAAAAAGCATATCTTCATCACTATGTGAAGACGCTTCTCAGTGCACTCATACTATTTATACCCTGTTACGTTTCCTTCTCGTGCGTTTTTTGCGATCCCAGTTGGTTATCTAGAATTGCCAGTGGAAGTAAAGACCTAATGAAATACCAAAGTAGTGGCTTTTATGTTCATATTCCACTATAGGACTTAAAAACAAATTTTTCCAATTTTTCCGGTATTTTTCCGTTTTTTTCCTATTTTTCCGGTTTTTTTCGGACACTTTGAAAGTTTCCGGAAAATTTCCATCTCTATACCTCTCGGTATTTGGGCGCGGAGTCTGGTCTGCGGCTGCACTGTAAAAAAAAAATCCATCTTAATTTTAAAAACACTCGTGATTTATGGAGCAATTTACAAAACAAATTTGCTCCTAAATTTAAGAACACATATTTCCTGAAAAATTAGGAACGTGTTTTCAAAATAAAGACGTGTGCCATGGCACCGATGCAGCACTGCAGCGCGTGGGGCCGTCCCCGCGCCGTGGTATCCTGCAGGCAGCCCGGGGCCTCCTACGGGCCGCAGGTGGTATATGCCGTAATGCCACGCCCCCGCCCCGCCCCCGCCCCGCCCCGCCCCGCCACGCCCCGCACCCCCACCCCCTGCCCTCGCACCGCCCCGCCCCCGCCCTGCCCCCGCACCGCCCCCCTCCAGACCTGTGCGCTTGCATTAGCTGATTACCTCGAAGGGAGAGGGAGGGTCGGTAAATAATATTGAAATGCAGTATCGTTATTACGCGGGTAACCACTCAAGGGTCAGCGAGTCTCTAGTGGGCCGTGGGGAGGGCTGGGAGGGTGAGGGAGGGTGCGTCTCCACGCTAGCGCGGGCGGGGCGGGGCGGGGTGGGGTGGTGCGGGCGGACCGAGGGTTAGGTTGTGAACCCATTTTGTATGCGCCGGCCCTGTTGCGCGACCTTCTTCCCCGTTTCCCACTTTCTACTTTTCCTTGAAATGCTAAATTTTTCATCTTCTCTTTTCCACTAATTCATGTTGCTGCAGCAGCGCGCAGGTTGGCGTCTGCGGAAGGATTGGAAGGGTGGAGAATGGAGTAGCGAAGGGCTCCGCTGGGGCGGGGCGGGGCGGGGCGGGGCGGGGCGGGGCGGGGCGCTCTCATTCGGACAGGCAAACTAATGCCCTGACATTTGTATCAAGTGCGACGTGTCGACCTGGCGCTGAGGGGCTGCCTGCTAGGCTCCCCGATGGAGGAAGTTACACGGCGCCGCGCCCCGCCACGCCCCGCCACGCCCCGCCGCGCCGCTATTAAATTTAGAGAACACTAGGCGCACATTGCAATGAGAAATGGTTGCGACCCGGTGCGGCGGGGGCGGGAATGGGGGCGGCGGGGGCGGCGGGGGCTGCGGGGGCGGCGGGGGCGGGCTCTCGGCTCGGTGCCACTGAAATCAAAGCCCAAAGCCGCGCGCATTGCCCGGCCCGGCCAGCGGCGGCCCGATACTGCGGACGGACGCACGGACGGTGGGGAGTGGGGAGTGGGGGAGCACCAAACGCGACCAAATGCCACGGCGCCCACCCGCGAGTTTGCATTCCCTGAACGGGATGGTTCCCTTTCGCTCTCCCGCCCTCCACCGCGCTGCCGCCTCACCCCCGCCCCCGCCCCCGCCCCGCACCGGCCCTAATATCTACTCCAACCCTACGGCACCCCCTGCCACCCCCACTCTGTGTAGGCTCCAGCCACCTCTTCTCCCTTTTTTCCCTCCCCTCTGCCCCTTGCTCTCCTCTCCCTCTTCATCTCCCTCTCCTCTCTCCCTCTCCCTCTCTCTCTCCCTCTCCCTCTCCCTCTCGCTCCCCTCTCCCTTTCCCTCTCCCTCTCCCTCTTTGGGGTACATTCGGAGCTCCACGTCGTCGGCGTGTCCCTCTCTCTCTCTCTCTCTCTCTCTCTCTCTCTCTCTCTCTCTCTCTCTCTCTCTCTCTCTCTCTCTCTCTCTCTCTCTCACTCTCTCTCTCTCTCTTACCTGGCTATGGTATTTACATGGACTTGTTTTTTCCAGCAGCTCCATATCTTTGGCTCCATCAATCTTTGAAAGTGTGCAAGTTTTATTTATTTTTAACTTAAAATATGATGATTGACTGCCAAAAATATGCTTGAAAATATGACTACTCTGTACATTTAAAACTTAACAATTGGATGACTCATTTTGGAAGATTTGGAGCTAGAAAGAAAGAAAGAACACTGAAAGCCCCTCACTTAAGATCTAGTTAGCCTGCTTTTGACGGCATATTATAGTATCCATAATACTTCAATAATATCGATAATATTTCAATAATACTGATAATACTTCAATAATATCGATGATAATAAAAATAGTACCCCGTACACGACTCCGGAGAGTCAGCCCCCCGTCGTCCCTCTCCCTCTCTCCTCCCGCTGTCGCCCCCTCTTCTCCTCTTCCGTGGTGTTGAACGAGGTTATAATGTGGAGTGAGAATGTCAGCCAATGGCAATTAGAAGTGGGGCCCGGGTGTCTCCTCTCCTCTCCTCTACTCTCCTCTACTCTCCTCTCCTCTCCTCTCCTCTCCTCTCCTCTCCTCTCCTCTCCTCCCCTCTCCTCTCCTCCCCTCTCCTCTCCTCTCCCCTCCCCTACTGTCTCCTTCTCTTTGCTATGAGCTTTCATCCCGGCTGCTTCCCTACACCATGCTGAGGAGGGGGGAGGGGAGGGCTGGCAGGGCGACAACGAGGAAAAGAGAGTCTTTTGATTCTCACCTCGCCGTTATTTTCATTGGTCAATTGTGACCTGGTTCTCTCAAATATTCCGTGTATGCATTTACGTATACGAATTCCTTTTTCCTAGATAAAAATTAAAAAGTGTATTTAATTGTTAAAGAAGTTTTTGAAAAAATAATATTTTGAGAGACAACTTGAAAATTAGTAATGCTCTTTTCTAGAGAATGTTAGTGCCAGAAACATGCTGTTGTCAACTCTAGACCGTTATATATATCTAACGTTTTGTTTTCCGTGTTTGTTTCAGACGGTGGTATGCTCCTCTTCTGACACCAGTGGCGGCATCAGGTAAGCATCAATAACGCCTGATGTGAAGTTGCATGTGTGTGTGTGTGTGTGTGTACCTGTCTGCGCGTTGTCACGCAATACCGAATCCTTTTGAACTTGTTGTTCTCGCAAAATTAACGGTTTTTATAACCATTTAGATTTTTCTTAACTCAATTTTAAGCAAAAAGTTCTGGCATGCGAGCCGATTTTCTTTTGGGGCGATATAACGTGGGGAAGGGGGGGGGGAAGGACGAGGAAGTGGCCGCAGCACAGCCCCATGGGCGGGAGGCACCGCCCCGCCCTGCTGGACACAGCAGGCAGGCTTCGCCCCTATTGTTTTTCAATACCTACATTCGCTCTCTCCCCCCCTTTCCTTGCTCGTGTTGCGGGCAGCCCCCGGGGGGTTGGTATGGCGCGGGAGGTTGTGGGCGGGCGGGCCCGGCTGCCTGGCTGGCTGACTGTCCGCTCCGGACGTCGTCGGGGAGCCCAGCCCAGGCCCAGAATGGAAAGGAACAGGACACACTGAACCCTTCTGCATTTGTTGTGCATACACTGGAAAAACAAATGTGACATATGTAACGTCTGTAACGTGACCTATGGTTCTTTCCGTTCTTTCTTAAATATTAGCGTGGTGTTAGCTGCAATCATATTTTTAGTTACACCATCGTTTCAGGCGTAAAATTTCGATTCAACCGAGTATACATATGATAGGGTTCTTATTGCAAAACAACACATTGTAAGATGACGCAGGAATTCATTAACATTGCTATGTCTTTGTTACGATTCCTCAGAACCCCATCATATATATGCTCGTTTGAACCGGGAGTTTCCGGTGGAAATGATGGTGACCTCGGAATTTAAATACAGCCAATGATACGGAAGACATTGTCGAAAAACCATAAAACGCGCCGTCCGTCACGTTTCTTGATGCGACATGTGAACATGTCGCATCAAGAAACGTGACGCATGTCACATTTGTTTTTCCTGTGTAGTTATGCAGCAGAACGTGCAATCATAGTTATGCACATCACTTCGTACATAGCTATGCACGAAATTATGCATTCATATGCACAAATGTACACAAAACAAGTATAGTTATGCATAAAATTTGTGCGAGGGGTCGACCACTCAAAATATTTGTGTACATGGAATATATTCCAGTTGGAATATCTGGAATATTTTTGGAATATCTGGAATATTTTTGGAATATGTAGAACAATATTTTTGGAATATCAGGAAAATGTGGGATAATATTTTTGGAATATCAGGGCTATGTTGGAATATTTGGAATATTTTTGGAATATTTTGAATGTTTTTAGAATATTTGGAATATTTTTGGAATATTTGGAATATATTTTTGGACTGGAATATGTTGGAATATCTGGAATATTTTTGGAATATTTTTCAATGTGTACATGGAATATCCAAGTGGTCGACCCCTCGAATTTGTGCATAACCATGGTTGCACGTATTCCTGCAGCCCTTATGCACAACATAATGCATAGCAAAGGTTTACACACTAAACCCTTATGCATGATTTTGGCATCGTTATGCACGATTTTATACAACCATAGTTATGCACAAATTTTTATGCATAACTATGCACACATTGTACATAATTATGCACAAATATGTGCATAAGGGACAGAGTTAAGCATAGTTATGCACAAAAAATTGTGCATAGTTATGGTTGCGTAAAATCCTGCATGGCTTATGCACAACAAAGTGCATAAGGGTTAAGTGTGTAGTGTGCACGAGCTCTATGCCAAAGCGCGGCGCACCTCGCGCGGATGCACTGGGTAACCCAAAGTGTTCACGGCAGCAGCGCATGACACTTAGGACCTCTCCCTCGCTCCCCATGAGTGCGAGCAAAAAAGCTCCCCGTGCACCCCCTCCCCCCCCCCTCCGCACCCAGTTAAGATGTCCAACAGCCCTGCCCATGCCCACGGGTTGGGGTGGGCCGGAGTGACGGGAAGGACAGACGTAAGCGAACGTGACGGGGGGCGTGACGGGACGTGACGGGGCTGTCATAAGCCATCTCTGCTGAGACGGTCGCGTCGTCACGGACCGCGGGGCGGGGCGGGGCGGGGCGGCGCGGCGCTCTGGTGGCCGAGATGTTCCCGCCCGCGTAGCCGGCGCGGCGCGGCGTGTTCCCCCTGCCCCCCCCCCCCCCCCCACCGGAAATAAAAGGCGTAATGCAGTTTACGGGCGTGGCGTGGCGTGGCGTGGGGCGTGGCGGGGCGTGGTGGGGCGCCGGGCTGCTGGCCTCCCAGTCGTGTCGTACGCGATTCGATTACGCAGATGTCTCCCCCCCACCCCCACCCCCACCTTCCGAACCCACCTTTGCCCCCGGGGGCGCCGGCCAGCGGTGCCCCGCCACGTACCTCACGGTACGAAAATAATAATAGTGTTTGTCTACCGTGACACTCTGCTCCACCCAGGACCAACGAATGGCCTGGGACCTGATTAATCCCCTCCCTACAATCCCCGATCCCCGATCCCTGATCACCGCCACCCGCCACCCGCCGCCCTGAGGCCACTCCGTTGAACAAATCTACGCACAATTTTAGCTTGCGGTGCGAAACTACGGTTGAGAATGGGTGGTGGTGGTGGTGGTGGAAGTAGTGGGGGAAAGGTGGTTCCGGAGAGGAGGGGGTTGATCCCCCCCCCCCCTCCACGGCTCCCCGCTCCAGCCCTGCTTCGCTCCCATGATGAAGAGGGGGCAGAGGAATAGCTATCCCCTGGCGCGGCTTTCGACAGCTCTCAATAAGGAGCGCCCCGTAGACTTCCCTCCTCCCGCGCCCTGGCTGCCGGCGGCCGCTGCGCTGCGGTCTCCCTCCCTCATCCCCCTCGTCGCGCTTGCTAGCGAGAGGAGCGCTCCAACGGAGCTACTTGAATGCGCCGCTAGCGGGGCGGGGCGCACGGTAAACGAAAACCTCTGATTCCGAGGCATGAAAATAGGGTAGATTTCGATTTTGGGAGCTAGAACTCGATTTCAGGCCCTTGAACTCGAATTTAGACAGCTCCCTTCAGTAACGAGCCATCAGTGCCCGATTCCGAGGCGCAAAGTTCTGAATCGGGAAATGACCCCTCGAAAAAGGGGAGGGGTTGGCTCGATTTTGAGAATAGCTATCCCTCTGTTTTAGAAAATAGCTCCCTCTGTTTTAGAGACGCACTTTTTCGTTTTCGAGTCCACCAGTTCGGAATCGTAGCGATCTCGGAAATCGAGGTATCTGCCTCGGAATTCGAGTTTTTTGTTTACCGTGCGGGGCGGGCGCGGTGAGGCAGTCTACGAAAAATTCGCAGACGTGAAAATATTCGAAGTAGCTTTTGGGCGCACGGGCTCGCGCCGTGGCTCCGCGCGGCGGGGCGGCGCCCGCAGTGAGCCCAGCCCACGGCCCGGCCCGGCCCGGCCCGGCCCCCGGCGGCCCCTCCGCGATGGATTGGCAGCGGAGATGGTCCTCGATGAGCCTCGTGGAGGGGGGAGGGGGTTGGGGGTTCGCATTCACGTGCTCCGAATGCCCAATGGCTGAAAATCCCCAGCAGACCCGCCAACGCGTTGCGCCCAGCCCCGCCCCGCCCCGCCCCGCCCCGCCCCGCCCCGCACCGCACCGCCCCGCACCGCCCCGGCCCAGTCACTCGTCCCGTCCTGCGCGAGCGAGCGCCTCTTCTTCTTCTTCTTCTTCTTCTTCTTCTTCTTCTTCTTCTTCTTCTTCTTCTTCTTCTTCTTCTTCTTCTTCTTCTTCTTCTTCTTCTTCTTCTATTTCTTCATTTCCATCCGCGTGAGCGCGTCGGGCGAGCGAGCGTTGTCATCATCTAGGAGGCTTATGTTCGCTCCCGGGCAAGGGGGGCTGACTCCCGCGCTGACTCCCCTCAGCCGTGTACGGAGTACTATTGTTATAGGTGTATTATGTATGGGCGATACACACTAAATTCTTATGAACTTTTTTTATACGTAGCTACCGATTTCTGTAAACATGCTCTATTTACGCATAATTTCGTGCGCAATTATGAAAAAAATTGTTCATAGTCGGCTTATTTTGTTCATAATTGGGTACCAAATTATTCATAAATAGAGCATGTTTACAGAAATCGGTAGCTGCGTATAAAAAAAGTTCATAAGATTTAGCGTGTACAGATAACACATGCGACACAATAAACCACTAAAAGAAGAAAGTACTTTTAAATTTGACAAGAGCTACACTGGCAGAGTAAGTGTGCAACCGTTCAACACTCGTAAGTGTGCAACTTTCAGTCCGACAAGTGGAAGTGTGCAACTCGCCAGTTGTACATATTTATAAGTGTTCAAGTGGATCGTTGTGCACTTGCAAGTGTTAAACTGTCCCGTGCAACACTTCCCTTGTTGAACAGACGCAAGTGCACGACTGTCGAGTTGAAAACTTACAAGTGCACACTAACGGGCTCTGTTGTATTTTGTGCATAACTACGTACAACTGTGCACATACGTAACTTACGTACAATTTTGTACATAATTACGTACAAAATTATGCGTAATTTATGTACAAAATCACGATATTGTGCGTAATTATGTAAGAATATTGTACGTAAGTTACGTATGTGCACAGTTGTACGTAGTTATGCACAAAATACTACATAGTCCGTTAGAGTGTGTACAACTGAAAAGTTTGACACTTATAATTGCACTATTGTCAAGTTGCGCACTTGGACGTGTTAGACTGGGCGTTCAACACTTACAAGTGTTGAACAGTTGAACACTTGGTTTAACAGTGTAACGATGTGTGTATTGGCACAACCATATTTCGTGTGGTTGTCCCTGGTATGGTTGCTACAACCATCTATTTTTCTGGGTGTGGTAAAGCTATCTATTGGTAAAAATAGTGAGAAGGTAGAAATGTATTTTTCGATATTATGGATTATAGGTATTCTATGTATTATAGGTGTATTATGGGCCCGTGTACGGAGTATCATAAGAGTCAGCCCCCCTTGCTCCCGGGTCCTTTATCCACGCACGGAACAGGAACAGGGGGCTCGGGGCAGGGGAGAGCTAGGGAGGCCACCACACGTACACGACGGGGTACCCCTCGTGCTGCTGCTGCTGCTGCTGGTGAGGCTGGGGGGCAGGGCCCAGTGTAGTGCAACTTTTATTTTCGCGTTTCGCGGAATAACATGCCACTTTTAGCCAATTCCAGAAATAACTTGGCGGGTTTTTTTCCTCCCCTACTCTTTCTCTTACTCTGACTCTCCCCCTCTCTCTCACTCTGACTCTCCCCCCTCTCTCTCCCCTCTCTCTCCCCTCTCTCCCCCCTCTCTCTCCCCCCCTCTCCCCGCCTGCTCTGAGCTCGCGCCGGCCGGTCTGGGGTGGGCGGTTGGCTGCACTGTCCGGGTGCGGCCCGTTGTCACCTCCCGTGTTCGGCGCCTACCTACAAGTGCCTGTACTTATGGCTGTGACAGGAAACCTAAGGCTAGTTCAGGTAAAAAGATCCACGTTCCGTTTCGGTGTTTTTATGGTACTATCGACGTAAAACAAAATTCGTTGTAAAAAAATATGTCGCGGTTTTTCCTTCCCTCTTGTAGCAAAGTGGACTCCAAAAAAGCATTTTCTTTTCCTGTGCAGTTTTTTTTTATTTTTTGCCAGGAGTGCCACCCTATGATATCCATCCTCCTCCCCATGTTCTTTTCCGTTTTTTTTTTTTACTTTTTGCGCGCGCTTTTCATATTTCATTCCGGGTGTTTTGTCAGCAGCCCTTTGATGGTGAGCCGCGCCGCGCCGGCCCTATTCCTGTTGTTGGCGCCGCCCCTGCCATATCACCCCCCCCCCCCTTTTTACTCTTTTCTGCAGTGCCGTGCCCTCTTTTCCTCCTCAGAAATGCCCCACCGGTAACATCAATCAATGGCAATTCTCGTTTTAAAACTTTTTTTAAAAAATTTTTGCTCCTACCGCAGGCGCGGGCGCACGCACAAGTAAAGACAAGACAACCTTTTTGCCCGCTGGCAGTTTTTATTTTGTCTTTATTTTATGCAGTCAGTGGCTTCTCGCATGAGATCCCTCTGTCCGCATAGCGACCATACTTCCCCTGGCCTGGCCCCGCCCCGGTCCTGTTCATCATATACTTTTATGCATATTTCGGACTAAACCGCCCTCGCTCCGCCCCCCTCCCCTCCTCCCCGGCCACACACACACACACGCCGGCCACTCGACTGTACGACGGCTGGGCTGCCGCCGCAGAATGGCATAACAGACCACCCTCTGTACTCTTTACTGTCGCGTCACTGAAATTTATATCTCGCCCACTCCAATGCAGACAGCGCGGCAGGGGCCGCAGGCGCAGGGGTGGGGCAGGTGCAACCCGGCGACAGAGAGAGGGAGGGGAAGAGGGAGGGGGAGAGAGAGGGGGAGAGAGAGAGAGAGAGAGAGAGAGAGAGAGAGAGAGAGAGAGAGAGAGAGAGAGAGAGAGAAAGAGAGAGTTGGGCTGGCCGGCCTGCTCTCCAAACTTGTGTGCTTATCGCCTCTGGCCGGGCGGGCGGTGCCCTCCTGGTAAGAGGCGAACTTCTTGTCCAGGCCAGAGCTAGAGCAGCGCGGCGGCCCGGCAGGAGGTGGACTATTCACCGAGCTGTTCCTCGGACCCTGCGCCCCCCCCCCCCTGTGCCAGGCTACGCGCTGTGCCCTGTGCCAGCCACCGCTAGCTGCTCGTACACCATCTAGCGCCCTGGGGACGTAGGGGTAGGCAACCTTTCGTGCTTGGCTGCGTGGCGGCATGCCAGTCGAGCCAGCGGAGGGAGCCTTGCTTGTAGGGGATCCAATCGGGGACTCTACTGCGCGCTACACTGGATTCGCGAGTGTGTGGATGTCACACACTTGTAGGTGTGTGAATTTCCATTTTTGTAAAACTTTGC
>CM066250.1:2814544-2822044 GCA_033675135.1 Frankliniella intonsa
ACGCCCCGCCACGCCCCGCTACGCCCCGCCACGCCCCGCCACGCCCCGCCACGCCCCGCCACGCCCCGCCACGCCCTGCCACGCCCCGCCGCGCCCCGCCACGCCCCGCCACGCCCCGCTACCCCGCTGCACTGTACCCTGCCTACGCACACGGGAAAAGAGAGCCCGCACCACACCATTGCGAATGTATTGGCGTCCGGCCGGGCCCTCTCAGGCAGCGCCTCTCGCCCCGCCCCGCCCCGCCCCGCCAAGCATCTTTGCACTCGCGCCTGGAGGGGTGTTCCTGCATACTAGCGAGCCAGCGCGTCCGTGCGCCCGCTGGGGCTCGTAGTGTGGGCAGGGCGACATTGCCAAGTCCAGTTGCGTGACATGTACCTTAGGGGCAGACAGACAGAGAGACAGACAGACAGACAGACAGACAGACAGACAGACAGACAGACAGACAGACAGACAGACAGACAGACAGACAGACAGACAGACAGACAGATCAGTACCTGGGTCCTGGGACAGCCTCCTCCTCCCCCGCCGCGCCCGGCCCGGCTCGGCCCGTGCTGTGCACAATGGCCCGGTCTGCTCCACCTGGACAAACTGCACCTGGGCGGGGTGGGGCGGGGTGGGGCGGGGCGGGGCGGGGCGGGGCGGGGCCAGGCAGCCTCCGAAAGCCATCCCCGCCACGGCACGCGCACGCTGTTGCATTGCGTCCCCCCCCCCCCCCCGGTACACTGCAAAGAAAACACGGATTTCCCGCAGGTTACCGCGACTTTTAATTCAATTCTTGGCCTATGGTCGAAAACACGTGCTGGCGAGGCGACACACGTGCTGTGTGTGTGTGTAGGTGTGCTGTGTCGAATCACTTGCGGTCCCCTCGTGCGCCCACGTGGTACGCCCACGTGGTGCATCCAGGTAAACACGTAACCCTCTTGCACGTGCGCTGCCTGCGGGGGCCGATCGTGTAAGAGCGTCATTTGCGTTTCAATATCCACCCGGCGTCCTGCATGCTAAGCGTCCCCGGCGGGGGAGGGGGACGTCCACAAGCCCGGTGGGCTCGTAGTCCACTAACGCGCCCGCACCGCCCCGGGACCCGCCGGGACGAGCCGAGTCGAGTCGAGTCGACACCCACTTGGGACATTTCCGGTGTGACGAGTCATCCACACAGCTCAACCCGGGCTTCCGCAGGGGCTCTGCTAGCCCGCGCCCTGCGCCCCGCGCCCTGCCCCGCGCCCCGCCCCGCGCCCTGCCCCGCGCCCTGCCCCGCGCCCTGCCCCGCGCCCCGCCCGCGCCCCGCCCCGCGCCCTGCCCCGCGCCCTGCCCCGCCCCCCGCTTCCCCGCGCCCCGCGCGCGCCGCGCGCGCGCCCCGCGCCATGCCGCATACGTCCGACGGAAGGGGACGCGGCGCGGACATGTCTTCAAGGCGAGATTCGCGGCGCAGCGGGCGGCAACAAGTGACCGGAAACGAAGTGGCGGCTCTCTCACACACACGCACGCGCCACGCACGCACGCAGCACACCCGAGGGCGTGCGCTGAGCAGTGGGTGGCGACTGGCCCGGAGCGACCCGGCCCGGCCCGGAGCTGAGCGGCCTCGGCGGCCCCTCCGGACCGGGGAGGGGGGAGGGGGCAGGGGGGGAGGTTGTTCCCGCCGGGGTAGGGGTGGCGCGGCGTGGCGGCGTCATTGAGTTTAAAAGGGATCGGCCCAGCCCGGCCCGGCCGCCCACCTCGCTAGAATTATGTATCGCCAAACTCTTGAGCGGCAGAGCTGGAGCCCAGCCCCGCCCCGCCCCGCCCCGCCCCGCCAAGCGGAGCAAGCTGAGGCCAGGCTTTATGGGGAGTAGCTAAGGATGGTAGGGTACAGCGCTGGCGTAGGACGGCGGGGCGGGCCGGGCCGGGCCGGGCGGGGTGGGGCGGGGCGCAGCTGCTGCGTGCCGATCTGTACCCGGCCTGCTCCATGGAGAGGGGAATCGCGAGGCCGGGCAGCGGCGTAGCCCCAAGGGTGGCCGGGCCGGGCCGTGCGTGGCTCCGCCGCGCCGCGAGGCCCAGGTGACAGCTCTACTCCCTCCCTCCCTCCCTCCCTCCCTCCCTCCCTCCCTCCCTCCCTCCCTCCCTCCTCCTCCCTCCCTCCCTCCCTCCCTCCCTCTAGCCCCTACCGAGACTACTGTACAGCGGCCGGAGGGGCTGGTGGCCCCGCGCCGCCCCTCCCCGTTCTCCCTAACGGCGCCCCATTTTCCCGCCGTTCCTTTGATTTCGTCCGGCCGTTTGGCGCGGGCCGGCCGGGGCTGATCTCTCGGTTTTAATTACAGGGGATAAAGGTCCAGCGGAAGGGCCGGGAGGGGACGGCGGCGTAGCTCAATGGCGCTGTGCCTGCTGCTACACCGGAAAAACAAAGGTGCTAAGCAATGCCTTTCCTCGGGCGCTAAAATCAAGGACTAAATTTAGTGCCTTTCCTGGGGCACTAATCTTAGTGCCTTTGCAAAGGCACAAAATTTGTATGGAGCTTATACTAGCAGGTCTGCTCAAGGTGCTACAGGTGCTATTTCCAAAGGCACTAAATTTTGGCACTAAATTTTGTTAGTGCCCTTTAACGGTAGGACCGGGTAGGACTGGGCACCTTTGTTTTTCCAGTGTACTGCTGCTGATTTTGGCGGCACGAAAAAAGCGGAGAGGTGGGATGGGTGGGAGGTGGGGTTGACTGTCTGGCCTGTTGTCTCTACTGATCAGCCTTGCGTCATTGTTCTTGTTTTCCAGACTGACGGCGAGGCGCGGCGCTGCGCTGCGCTGCGGCTGCGCGACGTCCGAACCGCTGCGCCGGACTGGGAACACGAGTGAATGAATGTAGCGTGAAATATCCTGGAGGGTAATTCACACCTTTCGCCTGTTCAAGCACTGTGAAGGGATCTCGTTATTTTACGATAAAATTATTTACGAATATTATTGTAGTTAAAGAATGACGAACACTGGTCATAAATTTCAGAAGAAGAATTGTTCGTAGCATTAGTATACAAAATTATCGTAAGCTGGCATAAATTTTAAGAATTCTAGAACTACTTATTTCTTGGATTCTGGGTCGTTCAGACAACATTACGAACAATTGTTATTTTACAAATTTGTTTGTTACTTCAAAAATAACGAACAGTTCGTGAAAAAAAGTTAACAGGGTTTTGTTCGTAAAATAACGAAGAAATCCCTTACAGTGAGTGTACGGACGGAAACTCAGCCCCCCACGAGGGTATGACATACGCACACTTGTGTTTCCGGTGCGCGCGCGTGCTGCTGCTGCCGAGGTAAGCCCCGTGTTTCTTTATCCTCCGCAGTGCCCCGCCGGGCCGGGGTCCATGTTGTCTTTACGTTAGCGAACGCCGGAGGAACCCTCGCGGATACCGCCGCTAGGCGATGGTGACTGGGGTACCCGCACACCACCAGCCTGAGCTAAACCAGAGTGCAGAAGGCGAACAGAGATACGGTGTGTGGGGCTAACAGCGAACTCACGGTGACACAGCAATAGCTGGTCATGGGGGATGGTCCGTTCACGGACTGGCGGCATTGCCTAAGTTATAGGTGTCTTAAGTTCACAATGAACTGCTGCCGGTATAACCCAAGTTGAAGTTGAAGTTGAGGTAGTTTTTCTCCCCGGGCCGCGCCCTGTCGCGCGGCTGGCTGCGTAAATGTGTCGTCCCGTCCCGTCCCGGCCCTGGGCAGGCGCGCGCCGCCCGCCTTCACTTGTGGGGATTACAAATGCGAGGCTATTCGTAAACAATAACGCGTCCGTACGGCGGGCGGGCCGGGGCCGGGCGGTGAGAGGCAACATGAACAGCCTGGGCAGAGGGAGGAGGAGGAGCTGGAGGAGAGGCGGCGTTATGAATGTCGTCACAAGGTTTGAAGACGCCGCCGCTTCCCGTGGCGCGGCGGGTGGCTTCCGTGCCGCCGCGGCCCGGCCTGGCCCGGCCCGGCCCGCGGCCTCAAGCACATGGGTCGGAGGCGCCACTGCGCGCCCCGTCCCGCCCCGCCCCGCCCCGCCCCGCCCCGCCCCGCCCCGCCCCGCCCCGCCCCTCCTACCCGTCACGTCACGTCTCGGACGGGCGCGGCGCTGCTCCAGGCTCCAGGCGGCGCGGCCGAAGCCGGAACCTGTTGCTCTCCAACACATGCTCGCAAAATGCGCGCGGCGCGGCCCGGAAGCAGCAGGTCGCGGTACGGTACCGTACTGTGGATGCGTATCCCGGCCGCAGCCTCCTGCGCCGACCCCGCCCCGCCCCGCCCCGCCCCACCCCACCCCGCGCCGCCCCGCCCCGCCCCGCCCCGCCCCGCCCCGCCCCGCCCCGCAACTCTTTCGCGACGCAGGAGGACTCTGTCAAATCCCCTTCTCAGCTTCTCTCGCGTCTCGTGCCCCCTCCCCTTCCTGCTCCTCTTTCTCCTCCCCCTATCCTGGCCACCTCCCCCGGGTCCCGGGGGGCTCCGGTGGGTTGCCTCCGGAGCCGTAAGGCTCCTGTCGGGTTGCTCCGGGCTCCGGGCGGGTTCAGTTCCTCCTCCGCCTCCCCCCTCAGCATCACCGTTGTCGGCCGCGCCTCGCCGCGCCGCTCCTCGCAACCCGAATTTAAAACGTCTTTTGTCCTGCTGCTTTATTTTCCGTCCTGCCCCCTCGCTCCCCCTCCCCTTTTATCCTGGTCCTCTGGCGCGCGGAGCAGGGCGGCCCAAGGAGGAGCTGGGAGGGGTGGGGAGGGAGGGGGCTGCCATTGAGCTCCTGGTGCTTGTTCTGGCCGGGGATCGCACCGCGTCCGCGTCGCCGAGGTTCTGATCACCCTGCACCGCCCCGCCCCGCCCCGCCCCGCCCCGCCCCGGCCCACGCGGCTCTGCTCCGGCCGACGGGCATGCCCCTTTATGCCTGCCGCGCCCCGCCGCGCCCCGCCGCGCCCCGCCGCGCCCCGCCGCGCCCCGCGGTACCGCGGGGGTATCGGGGGTCCCGCCGCCCTAGTCCGCAGAGCCCGCGCTGGCCGGGCCGGGCCGCAGCCCAGGCACGTTGACCTCGGCCCCCTCCCCAACAGCAGCCGGCTGGTCGGGACTGACGGGGGGGGGGGGGGGGGGGGGCTTTCATCAAGATGATGTAGCAACGTACCTGGCCCGGGCCGGGCAGGGCCGCGCTCCCCTTGTGTCACTGGCGGGTGGCGGGCCGGCCGGGGTTGGGCTGGACAGTCGTGGCCGCTGGACTGCATGGCCCTCTCACCCGGAGGCGTTCGGAAAGTAACCGGAAGAAGTAGGATGCTCGTACTCCCCCGACACTCCGCGGCGCGGGCGCGCAGGGGCCCACGGTCTGCCACGCCGCTCTGTGCGGGGCAACTTGGGCATTTTATGCATGCAGGAACAGCTGGGGCGGCGGCTATTGCAGAGCGGAACTCGCGACCCCGCCGCACCCTGGGTCGCCCCGCCCCGCCCCGCCCCGCCCAGCCCCGCCGCGCCCGAGCTGCGCGGTGGTCAAAACCGAAGGTCTGAAAACGCGCGATGAACCCTGGCCGGCTGAGCGCTGGGCGGGGCGTTGCGGTGCGGGGCGGGGCGGGGCGGGGCGGGGCGGGGCGGGGCGGGGCGGGGCGGGGCGGGCGCTGGGTTTGAGCCGCGGCCCCGAGAGGCTCCACTCCACTATCTCGTCGCGCTGTCGCGTTCCTGACCTTTCTTTCTCGTGAGCAAATCTTTGCGGACAGTTGCGTCACTCGAAAAATTATTTGGACTAAGACGCACACGACGTGGATGAGGGCCAGATAAGGAAGATGAAAAGTGGAGGGAACGGAGGCGAAGAATCAAGGGAAGAGAAGGAGAAGGAGAGAGAGAGAGAGAGAGAGAGAGAGAGAGAGAGAGAGAGAGAGAGAGAGAGAGAGAGAGAGAGAGAGAGAGAGAGAGAGAGAGAGAGAGAGAGAGAGAGAGAGAGAGAGAGAGAGAGAGAGAGAGAGAGAGAGAGAGAGAGAGAGTGGAAGGGCACGTGAGCCTATTAAGCCTAACCCAGCCTCTCATCCCTGGTGGTGAGGTACGCGTTGGGAGCTCGCGCGGCGCGGTCCTCGTGGCACCACCGGAGCGAGGGAGGAGGGGGGGGGGGGGCGGGCCGGACGTATGCATGCAATGCCGAGACCTTGTGTGCTGTATGGCGGCAAAGAGCAGGGGAGGAAGGAGGGAGGTTGATGAGGAGGAGGAGGAGGAGGAGAAGGAGGAGAATAATGTCGAAGAGAGCCTCCAAGGGGTGCGTTAGGGTGGAGAGGTGGAGGAAAGAGGAGGGGAGGAGAGTACAAGTCTGAGGATAAGGATGAGGGGAGGGGAGGGGGCGGGAGGGAGGGAGGGGAGGGCGGGCGGGCGGGCGGGCGCGCACAGACCCAGCGCGGCGCGGCCGGGCCGGGCCGGCAGCCGGCACTGAGTGAGTGAGTGAGTTCAGTCGTGCTTTACAGCTCTGCAGAGGAACATCGCCTTCAGCGCGGCCGTCGTCGCCGTCGTCCGTCGGGTCCCGCCGCGCCACGCCGCGCCACGCCGCGCCACGCCGCCAAGCGCTTCCGCTCCGTTCCGTCCCGCGTGCAGCGTGGAGTGAAGGGCGACCCGGGGCTGGGGCTGGTGTGCCCTTACTCCTAGGGTGGCCGCCCCGCCCCGCCCCGCCACGCCCCGCCCTGCGTCCTGGAGCCGCCCTGCAGCGCGACTCTCCTCAGCCCGCGCTGCCGCCGACGCCACTCCGCCGTTGATCCAAGGCCGCATGCGGATCACGTGGTCGAGTTGTCGTCAAAGTCGCGGCGGAGGAAAAGAAGGAGGAGGAGGAGGACACCCTAGTTCGACAAGTCCGCGGCCTCGGGTGGTGTGGTGGGCGAGCAACATTCGGCCCCGCCCCGCGCCGCCCCGCGCCGCCGCACCAGCCCCTGCACAGCGTGGCTGCCCGCCGCGCCGCGCCACGCCACGCCACGCCGCGTTCGCTGTGGGAGCATATGGCGGGATGTAACGCCCTCGCCGCGCCGCGCCGCGCCTCGTCCCCAAACGGATACCATCCAGACCAACATACGCAGCCCAGCCCAGCCCAGCCCAGCCGGCCGGCCGCGTGGCTTACGACGCGGTGAGTGAAGGGCGCTGCTCCTAGAATGGTCCTCGCGGGCTGCTCCCCCTCCGCCCCACCCCTCACACCCCCACCACCTCCTTTTCCTCCCCTCACTCCTTCCCTCTCTCCTTTTGATTCGGTGTCGCCCTTGATCTCTTTCTCTTCCGGCTGGACGAACTCCGTCAGAGTTCAATCCTAAGTATTCCACCTCTCATTGCGAGCGTTAATCCGTACTAAGCGCGTAATGTTTGCCTATCCCGGTGTTTCGATGGCTAGCGGTTCGGAGGGTTTATTCGGGGAAGAGAGGCGAACCTGGACGTTTCTTATCTCCGGCTTACGGGAAAAATTTCTTCACACACTTGCATGCTGAGTTCCGATTTGCTCTTGCGTCAACCTTCTCTGATTTTTCAATGTCCGCTTTCGCTCTGCTCTGTACTAGTGACTTTGCCTGTTACTCC
>CM066250.1:2827044-2857626 GCA_033675135.1 Frankliniella intonsa
CGGGGCGGGGCGGGGTGGTTTGGTGCCGGGAGGGACGCTCCGGAGCTACTTTTAGGGCGGCGTCTCTATCAACGTCCTAATTAAATCGCTCTGCCCGCCTTCTTGCACGCCGCGGTGCGGCGTTTCCGGGCGTTCCAGGGCGTTCCGCCGCGCACCCCTTGATTGACAGATCGCTGCGGCAAGTCCTCCCCGCGAGTAAATGGGTTTGTCGTCATTGGACACATGCTTGCTTAAACGCTCACCTCGCCGCCGCACCCTCCCCCAACGCCCCCGCCCCCACCCCTAACGCCCCTACCGCCGCCGCCGCCGCCACCGCCCCAACCGCCCCAACCCCGCCCCCGCCGCCCCCGCCGCCCCCGCCGGCACGCGGGTCGTTCGTCTTGTCCTGTCATACTTCATTTATCTATTTTTCAGTCAGATGGATGAATGGATGGACGCCCGTCTTGTGAAGGAGATGCAGATGTACAGCGTGGCGTGCGGGACGAGATGGGACGGGAGAGGATTTGGAGGAGACATTGACAAGGAGAAGGGTCTGGGAGGAGGAAGGGGTAGAGGGGAGTAAACTGCTGTGACCTCTTTCCTCCCACCCCCTCGCGCTGTCTCTCCCTCTCTCCCTCTCTCCCTCTCTCCCTCTCCCTCTCTCTCCTCTCTCTCCCTCTCTCCTCTCTCCTCTCTCCTCTCTCCTCTCTCTCTCCTCACTCCTCTCTCCCTCTCTCCTCTCTCCCTCTCTTCTCTCTCCTCTCTCCCTCTCTCGCTCTCTCGCTCTCTCCCTCTCTCCCTCTCCCTCTCTCCTTCTCTCCCTCTCTCCCTCTCTTCCTCCCTCCCACATTCCCCCCGTCCCCTCCCCCCTTTATCCCCTGTCTTTCCCTCTCTCTATATAGTTTGTACAGCCGCAAAGTACCCTCCTCCTCCTCCCCCCCCCTCCCGCTGCTGGCGCCAGTGACCGCCAGGGGTGGGTCCGTAACTGAACACAAAAGTGCCTCTAAGCCGTTCAAGTGATAACTTTTACAGACCGGTATGCGACGTTGTTACGAAATAAAACGCTCGTAGACGTGAAATATCGCGTCGTGGTGCATGTGCCACGTTATAGATCGTAATGCGTTACGTACGCGGCGGGCAGTATCACGCCCCGCCCCGCCCCGCTCTCCACTGCAGCCCGACCGCTTAGAGGCGCTTTAAAACGCACGGTAAAACGGTTTTGTTCTCACAAGAAACGAGTTTGTTAATATAGACGTAATTTTTAAAAAAATTGTTCCGGGAACTAAAAATTTGTTGGGGGAACCAAGTTTCTGTTACTGCAAGAAAATTTTTGTTGGGGGAACAATGTGTTGTGACAACAGAATTAGGGTTTTGTTCGGTTTTGTTCCACAACAAACATTTTGTTGCAGTAACCGAAACTTGGTTTTCCCAACAAATTTTTAGTTCCCGGAACAAATATTTTTGATTATGTCTATATTAACAAACTTTTTGTTGTGAGAATAAAATCCTTTTTACCGTTCGTTTTAAAGCGCCTCTAAGCGGTCGGGCTGCAGTGGAGGGCGGGGCGGGGCGGGGCGTGATATTGCCCGCCGCGGGGAGATAAGTACTGATGACGGTTGGCGCGCCCGCTGCGCCCGACCTGCGCTCCTCTGCACCGCACTGGCAGGAACGCCCCACGCCCCGCCCCGCCCCGCCCCGCCGCCGGCGCTCCTGTCTGTTTGCCGTGTTATTCCAACAAGCGATCCTCGTATTCTTGTTTTGTGTGTGTGTATAAGTGTTTGCGGATAGGTGCGAGGGGGCCGGGCGGGCTGCCTCTTCCACTCACAAAGCCAAAACTAACTGGCCATCATGTCCTTCCCGCGCGGACCTCGCACCACCAGGGCGGCGGCGGGGGCCCTGGCCACTTTGTTGTACCCGCAGGTCAACCGCCCCGCCCGCCCCGCCCCGCCCCTCCCCGCCCCGTCCCGCCCGCCCGCGCGGTGCCACTCGGAGGTGAGGTCGTACACCCCGCCTGCCTGCAGCTTCCCCCTCCCCTCCCCCGCCTCTCGCGGACGGGACGGGCACGACGGGTGCAGAGAGGACCGCAAGGCCCGGTTACTTGTTGTATGGACTGTTTTGGTCCATGATGCGACAGTGCGGGGGCCCCGCCCCGCCCCGCCCCGCCCCGCCCCGCCCCGCAGCAGTACAAGCGCAGTGTTTCCCGCGCCCTCGCGCCGCCCAGCCCCAGCCCCAGCGGCCGGGCCCCATGGGAGGATGTGGGCGAGGCGCGGCGTATGTATGCCGGCGAGAATGACGTCACTTATGCTGCCTCATGGGCAACTCTGCGCGGGAAATTTTGATCTTTAGAAAAAAAAAATGTGCGAGGCATTATTGCCTATGACAATTTTATTAATTTTGCGACCCGTTTACGAAGAAGACTTAGGGGGGAATTATGTCAGGAACGTGATGGCGTTTTGCACATTGTTTTCGTACCTCATCCTAACCCACACCCTCTTTATAGTCAAAAAATTTAGGACGTGAGCGCGTATGTTAATATTCATATTACTTTGGTCTAAATTCAGTCGCGGCAGGGGCGAGGGGCTGGGGCGAGGTGGTGATCCTCCCGAGGGGTCGCTGGACCGGTGGGGGTGTACGTGTCACGCCACCCCCGCCCCGCCCGCCGATGGGGCGTGTTCTCTTATAATTATGGGGTCGTTGTCCATTCGTATTCCTGCCCTGTAACGCCCCTTCCTCCCTCATACTGTATAGTGACACCTTTTTTTTATTTTTATTTCCCCTCTCCTTTCATTTACGACCCCCAGAGTGGCAGAGAGAGAGAGAGAGAGAGAGAGAGAGAGAGAGAGAGAGAGAGAGAGAGAGAGAGAGAGAGAGAGAGAGAGAGAGAGAGAGAGAGCAAGCAAGAGCGAGCGGGAGAATCAGTCGTGAGAGGGAGGGGGCGTGTGTAGGGGGCAAATGACCCGTGTCCCACCCTCACCTCCCATTTCCCTGGCCCTCACATTTCTCTCTTTTTCTAGCGTTTTTCGCGCGCTTGTGTTCCAAAAATGGAATTAAGCGCGCAGGTGCCCGGCCGGGGCGCTGGACTCGCGTTGCAGCGTCACAAAAAATGGATATGGTAGGAATATGACACCGCAAGCCGTCGCTCATGCCGGGCTGAGAAATGACTGGCGGTGGGTGGTGGTGCTGGTGGCCCTGCCCTGCCGCTACACGGCATGGCTCATGGCATGGCTCATGGCATGGCTCATGGCATGGCTCGTGGCATGGCTCATGGGCTGGTGACATGTGGATGCGGACCAGGTGGCTAATCCGGCGAGCAGGGCGGCGCTGGGGCTGGGGCCAGCGGGCCTGGCCGCACTGCAAATCCAAGAGTGAGATGTCTGATCTAAAAAGAGCGAGATTTTTTCCGTCGTCCCAGAATTTTAGGAACCTCGCTCTTACTGAGAAAGAATCTGCAACATGACTCAAATTGAGTAAGATCAAGGGTAAAAATCCTGACTCAGAAAGGGCGAGGTTTCCCAATCCTCCACTACAAATCAAGTGGTGAGACATCTGACCAAATTTCGGTGATACATAAAGTCTCACCGAAAAAAGTCGTACACAAATTTATGACCCCAAAAAAGTGATACTCCAATGTATGACCGAAAAAGGTCAAACATCAGTGGGGATGGCCCTTGATTTCCTTATAAAAGTATCATCCTTTACCGGTGTATCACCCTTTTAACGGTCGTACATCGAACGTATCACCCTTTTCGGTCGTACATTGGAATATCACCATTTTTCGGTCATACATTGGAGTATCACCCTTTTCCGTTCAGACAGTTATGTCTCGCACCCCTTATAGGGCAAGATGTCTGACCTTTTGATTTACAGTGTCGCTCTAACAGGGCGAGATTTTTGAATTTATTGCTCTAATCAAGCGAGAAAATTACACCTCGCTCTTAAAGAGAGAGAGGGAAAATATCTCGCTCTCCTGTGGGCAAGGATCCTCGCTCTGGTATTTACAGCGGTATCGAGGCATGAATGAGAGTTTTCGTGCTTCCCTGGTGCTGTTGGCAATGCTGTGCTGCTCTTCGGGGAAGTCCCGATGCGGTACCCCTTGACTCACCCCGCCGCGCTGCTGCTGACGCGGGAAGCGGTTGCGTCAGAAGGCAGGGGGAGACAATTACTCTGAATTTTGATGTGCAAATGACGTGACTTTTTACTTGAGCGGGCTTATGCAATCGATCTATTGTCTGTTTGTCTGTTGTCTGTTCCACTCGAAGGAGTTGAGCTTTTTAGGGGATCCTAGGGGTCACTCCTGGACACCGAAACGCCTGGTGCAAATCCTGCCAACCCTCATTAAGGCACCGAAAAAAATAATTAAAGTTTTGCGTGAATGAAAAATAAAAATATTTTCATGAAAATATTCTGGTCTCCTAAGGGGTATCTCGTCGAATGAGCAAAGCGGAGCTGGCAACCTCGTTTGGCGGTAGGGCGGGCCTGCTTGTTTCTTATGATTTTTTTTTTTTAATTTGCCTGGAAATTTTTTTAAAAGTTTTCTTTATATTTCTTTTTTAAAAATTAGTCATCATTATTATTTCCTATTAATTGCGTGATATTCGGAAAATCCAGAGTTGTTAACCCTCTCTGAGGAGGGAGGGCTGGGCTGCCGGCGAGGGGGCAACCACTCCCCATCCTAGTGTACACGGGATTTCTACTGATTGCATAAGATTTCTGTCAGATTTTGAGAGATTTCTCTGAGATTTCATGAGATTTCACAAGATTTCTCTGAGATTTCATGAGATTTCACAAGATTTCTCTGAGATTTCTTGAGATTTCATGAGATTTCACAAGATTTCAATGAGATTTCATGAGATTTCTCAGTTAAATTTCCAAGGATTTCATCGAGACTTCCGAGGATTTCATCGAGATTTCCGAGGATTTCAGCGGGATTTCTGAGGATTTCAGCGAGATTTCCGCAGGTTTGTACACAGGATTTCCCGAGTGGTTGCCCCCTCGGCTGCCGGGGTGGGCTAGGCTGGGCCGGGCTATTCATCCCCATCGGATCCCTAATACGCTGCAGTTGTTGTACGTGTCTCTTCTTACACCGGCTGGTTCGGGCCGCGGCTGGCTCGTGTCGTGTCGTGGCGAGACAAATGAAGCCGTTTCCGGTCGGCTTTTAATTGCCCTGGTTGGTGGGGCGGGTGCAGCGGCCACCACCAACGGGGGCGGGGCGGGGCGGGGCGGGGCGTGGCGGGGAAGGCCAGCTGACGGCCGGGCCGAGCCGGGTGGCGGGAGCGCCAGCAGTCTGGACTATCAATTTCATTATCAATTTATCATCGGCGCTGCTGTGGCTGTGGCGGTGTGACGTGCGTGGTGACGGTGCGGGAGAGGAGCAGAGGCCCTGCAGGGCGTGACGGCGCGCGGTGTGACGGTGTTTGGACCGGCTCAACGCTGGGCTGTGGGGTCGGGGTTGCCCTTCCCTCCCGCGGAGGTGACGGAACGGGCAGTGTGACGTGATGGCCTGCACTGCGGCGTGGCGGGCGCGTCGTGACGGGGTTGTGACGAAGAGGAGCAGAGCAGGCGGGCTTTCGCGGAGCGCTCGCGCGCACACACACTGCACCTACTGTACTTTGGACTGGCTCCTTTGGCTGGGGAGCGGAGACCCTCGGCCGGTCCGGCCCCGCCTTGTGCGTATGGTGGTGGCCGCCCCGCCCCGCCCCGCCCCGCCCCCGTGCCTGGCTCCCGACCCGTCGCGGCGCCGATAGGACGAGCTAGGCCCCTCCGCAGGGCAGGGGCCGCCCCTCGCGGCTCAGCACTGGTGGGGCGGGGCGGGGCGGGGCGGGGTGCTGACTACCAACCACTCAGTGTACGGTGACGGCGCACATTGTACATTGTGGATGGGCTCTCCCTTGCGTGTGTGTGTGTGCGGGCGCGCGCGCTCTCTGCTCTGGTTGCTGAGCCCCAAGGGTCCCTACCCCCCACCCCCCGTCCAGCTCCCTAGGCTATGCCCCCCCCCCCCGCCCCGGCTGTATGTATCGACAGGACGGGCTCAGACAATGCCTCCTACCCCCAGCCCTCATCCCTTCCCCCTGTTCCTTTCTCTCTGATTCATCCTCGCCCCCTACGCGTTACTCCTCCTCTGAGCCCGCCCCGCCCCGCCCCGCCCCGCGCCCGGTATTTGTAATGCGGCCGATCGGTAAATCTCACCCACACAGACACACACACATACGCACGCTCAAACAGTGCGTCGCATTGAATATTCAAAACGCTTGGGATTCGCGCCCGCCCCGCCGCCCCCTCATCCCCCCTTGCACGTGGAACTGCTCTCCGTTGTCTTTCTGCTGGCTGGCCGCGCTGGCGGCCCGGCTCAGGTGGTGCGGGGCGGGACGGGACTTAGCCCGAGCCTGTAGTCGCCCCGCCCCGCCCCGCCCCGCCCCACCCCGCCCCGTGGGACTGGAACCCCCGCCCCGTCCCGCCCCGCCCCCACCGTATACTTAGCTCCAGCCCTCGGTCAGCTAATTAAGTTGTTCCAAGTTTCGCTAAAGCAAACTTAACAACAACAGCGGCGGACGGCGGCGGCGGCAGCGGTGCACAAGTGTGCCATCTCGAGTTTTGTGTCGCGGCTGGGGTGAGGCGGGGCGGGGCGGGGCGGGGCGGGGCAGCGGGGGCCGGGGCCGAAGCGTAATGGAACACTACGAGTACTGCAAGCGCCACGCGCCGATCAGGTGGGCGAGGCGGGGTGGGGTGGGGCGGGGCGGGTTGGGGCGTCATCAGACTTTAATTACACCCGAGCCGACGGGAACTCGGGTCACCCGCCCGCCTAGCCCCACCTCGTCCCCCCCCCCCCCCCTCTCTGGCCCCACGGGGCTCCGCCGACTTCTTATACGTCCCAGGCTCCATAAACTCGACGTAAATGGAGCTAATTAACTTAGCAAGTGGGCCAGGAAGGGGTGAAAACGGGCCCCAAGTTCCATAACAGGATCGCTTTCGATGGTCGTTGGTGTCCTTCTCGTCCCGGTGCCGCTCGCCCCGCCCCGCCCCGCCCCGCCCCGCCTCACCTCGCGCCGAATGTTTTCCCGCCAGAAGTCTTGTTCCGCCTCGGCTTGCAGCGCCGCTCCACGCGGTGTCGCGAACGGAGATAATGCTGAATGGCACAGTTCAGTTATCGCTTTTCAGTTTTATATTTGGCGGGGCGAGGACATCTAGATAGTGGAGCGTAGCGGCCGGGCCGGGCGGCCTCGCGCTGCCAACCCTGCTCTTCTCTCTCCCCTCCTTCTACCCTCCTCCTCCTCCTCCTTCTACTCCCCCTCCCCCTCCTCCTCCTCCTCCTCCTCCTCCTCCTCCTCCTCCTCTTTAACCCCTCCCTTCTCCTCCTCATCCCCCTCCTCCCACGTACGGCCCAGCGGCGCCCCAACAGAGCTGCGCGTCGGAGTGGAAAGTTTTGTCTGTGGAATTTTTCATCTCGGGGCTCGGACGTTAAACTTGTTGTGCGGCTCCGCGGGTGGCGAGTGCTCCTTGCGCGCCCCGCCCCGCCCCGCCCCGCCCCGCCCCGCCCCGCCCTCTTGCGGGCTGATACATCGCGTTACTACTTCTCTTACAGATATCGCAACTCTAACGTCACTGGCGTCCCACTTGGCCTTCGCGCACTTTGGTTCCTTGTTTGATAACCCGCGGAGCAGTGTGGCGCGTGACGCGCGCCCGCCCCGCCCCGGCCGGAGCCGGAGAGAGGCGTAGTAGTTTGTAATCGCGTCAATGCAAAGATTTTAACGTAAATGTGTTTCTTCTGTTGTAGGCCCGCTCGTCGTATAAGCTTTTAAGTGTGCGCACAGAGTGTTTGTCCTGGGATACGTGTAGTAGTATAGTAGAAGCGTCCTGTATACGCGATACAACTGCACTGTGAAAAATATCTTTGTAGATTTACGATAAATTTTGTAAATTACGATTTACGAAATATGTCGTAAATTTACGACGGATCTTTTCTGCACGTGAATGAATTGCCAGCCGATATGCTTGTAATATTACGATTTGCAATTGTAATTTTAAAACTGCACTTCGTGGAAAATTTTCCCGTGATCCTACGACAATTTTTCACAGTGTGTGACGTCTGATGCGGACTCGCAGACCACCAATAGACCAAGAAGAACGATGAAGCTGGACGTTGAGACGTGCACCCGCAGGCGGAGCGGAGCAGCCTCAGGACCGGCGTCAGCCTCTCAGCTCCAGCCTCAGGACCGGCGTCAGCCTCTCAGCTCCAGCCTCAGCTCCAGCCTCAGCTCCAGCCTCAGCTCCAGCCTCAGCTCCAGCCTCAGCTCCAGATCCAGCCTCAGCTCCAGCCTCAGCTCCAGCCTCAGCTCCAGCCTCAGCTCCAGCCTCAGCTCCAGCCTCAGCTCCAGCCTCAGCTCCAGCCTCAGCTCCAGCCTCAGCTCCAGCCTCAGCTCCAGCCTCAGCTCCAGCCTCAGCTCCAGCCCCAGCTCTAGCCTCAGCTCCAGATCGAGCCTCAGCTCCAGCCTCAGCTCCAGATCCAGCCTCAGCTCCAGCCTCAGCTCCAGATCCAGCCTCAGATCCAGCCTCAGCTCCAGCCAGGGCCGTCATTCGCCTCCTTGTCATTCTCGTGTCCGGTTGTGCATTCAACTTACTGGACGGAGAACTGATAAGGGCGCGAGTGATCCCTGCCGTCATCCCTCCGGTCGCTGGCGGGCCGGGCCGCAGCCGGATACAGCCCTCGCCTGCACACCCTAGCTCGTGGCTCACCCGCGGGAGATATACGAACTGTGAAGATGTAAAGGTGCTTTGTTGAAATTTGGACAGGATGCTTCCTACCGGTAGCCACTCGATGGGAAAAAAATGATAGTGATTAGAATCTGAATAAAACTATGTACACTGTTCGAGGGGTCAACAACTTATTCAAGCATTCTCCGAGTATTGGAAAATTGATTTTCCAATATATATATTTGAAAATAATTAAAAAAATTCTAGCTGATAATGGAGTGGTAATCAGCAGTTTACTCCGATATTCAAATAATAAGATACTCACTCTCTAAGCCGTCGACTCCCTAGGGGTGAATCACTCCTGTACTCATGTGTACACCTCAAGCCGTACTAACTGTACTCAGCGACAATTTTGAGAGAAAACTTTCAAATTTAAGCCATTCATGTTCAAATTTTTCTTCGATAATGCCATTTTTGAACAGTTTACGCCTAAATTGAGAAAGAAAATTAGAATAGACTTCTTGAAATTTGAGATGTACTCCTGTACTCACTTAGTCATGTGTACACTCCAGCCATGAGTGATCCACCCCTCGTCGACTCCTCGGTTTAAACACTTGTCCGTTGGTCTTCGCGTTGTGTGGTCTGCTCTTCTTGATCCTGTCTCCACCTCACCTCACCACCGAGCAAAACTTTCTCTTCCTTTGCGGCCGGCCTGATAGAGCGGTTTTCGGCGGCGAACTTTTTGTGGCTCCGCGGGGAGTCCGGAGCCAGGCGGGGCGGGGAGGCGTGGAGTTGCGAAGAGGCGTCCATCAGGTGGAGCTGGGCGCTTCCGGTAAGGCGCGGTCATGATAAATTCACAGAGTTCTTTGTGTGTCCAACCTCCCTGGTCCCCGGCTGGGCCACGCCCGCCCGTGCGCGGGGCGGCGCACAGTGGGCTCTCAGCCTGCCCCTCCCCTCCCGTCCTCCCTCACACTCCCCTCTCACCCTCCCTTCACCTTGCCTCCCCCGCCCTACTAACGGCTGCAACACTGGGGAGATTCATTTCCTGCATCAAATTAGATTCGAATTTGGTCCGCCCCTCTCTACACTCTGGCGGAGCGGTTCTGCTTGACTTGAGCTAGCCTCGCTCGGCCTCGCTGCTGTTACGTTCTGTCGGACAACTTCCAGAGAACGAGTTAGGGGATGCTTTCTTCGGAAAACTGGGCTGGTTTTTCGGCACAGAATTGGGAACCTGTGCTTATCGCGTTCATAAGGCGCACTGTAAAATGCTTGCAAAGAATTGGTTCGTATTGCAAACTACAGTATTTTCTTTGCAAGTGGCAAAGAATTTTGAAGCATTGTATTACGAACTAATTCTTCGTAAGCTTACGAACTATTTTTGTGCAATACAAACAAATAGTTTGTAAGAATTCTAGAAGCTTGCAAAGAAATTCTTTGCAATGCGAACAAATTCTTCGTAATACGAATACTAAAACTTCTTCGCAACGTTGCAAAGAATTTAGTTTGCAAGCATTTAACAGTGCGGGCTCCGGCGGGCTCGCTCTCAAATCACATTTGAGTTGAGAACACTAGGAAAGAAGCGAGGAGGGAAAGGTCAGACTTCGCACCTTCAAATACATTAAATCCTATGAACTCCTTTGTCAATAAGTATTAATTGCCCCAAAGACATAATTTCTTTAACATTTTTGGAAAGGTATGATGTCAAATATTGAACTACATCGTCTTGCAGCCACTACTATGTGCACCACTAATCTAAAAGGTCCCTATGAGAGATGTCGTTTTTTTTTGGGTCAAATTAAAACAACAGAAAATTACATTGCCTCCTTAGAGACCACCTCCACCCCTCCTTTGATTCGTTTTGCCCTTCTCTCCCCTCCGCTCTCCCTTCCCCTCTCTCCTCTCCTCTCACTCCTGCCCGGGAGGTCCGGAGGAAGGAATAGCTACACTGTTTAACCAAGTGTTCAACTGCTCAACACTTGTATGTGTGCAACTTTCAGCCCAGCACGCGCAATCGGCAATTGTGCAATTTCACGTGTTTAACTCGCCAGTTGTACAATTCCACGTGTTTAACTCGATAATTGTGCACTTGCAAGGATAGTGCACGGGACAGTTCCCGGATGTAAGGATCTACAGTTCATCCTGAGTTCAAACTACAGTTTCCTATCGCACACTGACGAACCGTAAATAAACTACAGTTTGACTGCAGTTTTTCACTAGTGGAGAGCCTTTTGACAAAATTGGGGTAGTTTATCTGTAGTTAAACTGCAGTTGGCTGTAGTCAAACTATAGTTTAACTACAGTTTTCGGGTGTAGTTGCATCTACTGATCCTTACACCCGGGTTGAACACTTGCAAGTGCACTACTAGCGAGTTTGACACTTGCAATTGCACAACTGCCGAGTTACACACTTGCGCGTGCTTAGCTGCACACATGTTGAGCAGTTGAAGGCCGCGATGGCGCTCCCTCCGGCTTGCTCCTGTTCTCCCCGCTGGAACCTCCCTCTTGCCCTCCACGTCCTCCTCCGTCGTCTACTCCTGGTCGTTGTCGTCATCGACACTTCATTAAAACTTGTCGCATTACGAAATCATAAGAAAAACGCGCGACGGCCGTACGACCCTGGCGAATACTAAACCGTTTAGGCTGATCGCCCGCCCGCCCGCCCGCGCCGCCGCCTCGCGGCCACCCTGCTCCACCCCGCCCCGCCACGCCACGCCCCCAAAGCGCGCCCGCCCCACGTGATCAGCGCGCTCGTAAAGGGCGCCTTCAACAACAGTAAAAAGACGGTGGGGCGGGGCGGGCGGGGCGGGGCGGGGCGGGGCGGGGTGGGCTGCGGTGGGACTAGACCGGCACCACTTACAGCACTCCGCGGCCGTAAACCGGTCCCACCTGGACCAGGCGGGCCGGGGGTGGGGTCGCAAACCATCTACCTCACGCACCCACCCCGCCCCGCCCCGCCCCGCCCCGCCCTGCCCCGCCCGCACCTCGACACACTACGCCGTGCCACGCCGCCCACCCTTCCTCCTACAACGATCTCCTCATCCCCCATCCTCCTCCCACTCCTCCTCCTCCCACTCCTCCTCCACCTCCTCCTCCTCCAACGCCTCTCCCTCCCTGGGCTGGGGTGGCCTCTGCCCTTTACATTGCTCGTGCGGGATATCGTAAAGGTGCTGCCCGACTCGTACCCATCACACATCACGCCGCCAATTAATACCCTCCCCCCCTCCCAAAGTAAAACTTAGAAAGCGCGCACCCAATGCGTTTATTCATGTCGTCATAATATTGTGGCCGTGTTATACCCCGTCCCCGTTGTGGAGTCGCGCCCGGTCCCGCCTGCCTCCTCCCCGCCCGCCTGGCCCGCAGAACACTACTGCTGCTGAGTTGCGTACCCAGGCGGGCGGTGACTTGAGAGAGGCTGCGCATACGAGCCGACACTCCGTGCGACGAGTAGTCCCAACAGCGGGGCACCTTGTCTGCTTCTCAAAAAAAAATAAAAAATAAAAAGACTTTTCTCCAGCTTTGGGTACGTTGTTCCCCCGGCTTCAAAACGGTCAGAAAAGTATATCTTGCGTCAAAAAAATTGAGTGGAAACTTCAAAAAATTGGCGTGCGCCGAGTAGTCTTTTCTGTCCCATCACCAGTGGTTGGTTTGACCCTTTCCCTGTTCACCAATCCTCCTTCGGGGGGCAAAATGATTCCGAGGTAAAATGGTCCACCAGGGTTGGAGTTTGGGCAATCGCATTTGAGGTGCGGGTGACAGGGGGTACATTCGCCCTAGAGCAAGAACATTGGTGATATTACCCTCTAGTGTGGGGGGTTAAGATAGGCACGGGGTCGTTTTACCCTGGGGTAATACTATATGTACAAGGATGATTTTACCTTGGAGGGTACACACTAACTGGATGTGTATCTTTTATTTGCACAAATAAAGTTAAACAATCAAATTTTTCACACAAATTTGTGCGGCGATTTGAACGATTTTGTACATACATTTGTACAAATTCATGCAGTTTTTCGCATCAATTTGTGTGAAAAGATGTGTAGCAGGTTTAACTTTGCACGAACGTTTGCACAAAAACATACGAATTCAGTTAGGGTGTAGTGGGTAATCTGATGTCGCGACACTGGCCCGTCACCGCACCGCACCGCACCGCCTACCCGACCCGTCCGATCGTCTGCAGAGGACCAGCGCTGCCGAGGAGCATGCATCTATTATTCACGCCGTTTCGTCCTGCCGGCCGACTCGCCCCGCCCCGCCCCACCCCGCCCCGCCCCGCCCCGCTCACTTTCTCTCCCCATGCTCACCCTCTTGGAGGGTGGACTCTGTTAGGCACGTCCTGCCCGGCCGGCTGACTGCTGGATTTAGCCACCCTCACTGACTTGAGGAGGAGGGCGGTCCGCATGCATGGGAATCCAAGTGTGTGAATGTCGTACATCAGAGAGAGAGAGAGAGAGAGGGGGAGAGAGAGAGAGAGAGAGAGAGAGAGAGAGAGAGAGAGAGAGAGAGAGAGAGAGAGAGAGAGAGAGAGAATATTTCTGGATTACCATAATTCGTACTCTTTAGTACCTGGGTGTGCATAAACTCCTCTCGGTGGCTTCGCAGTACGTTTAACTGTGCTATAGCGCGGGCTGAGTCTGTTAGAGGCTGTCGTTTTCCTGAAACGAACAATCACGGACTCTGCTCTTCGATGAAAGGGACCTTACCTCCGACGCCGAGCCCAGGGGTGGGGGGAGGTAGTGGGCATAGCCGGTCCGGAGGGAGGCCGCGGGAAAGCAAGACGAAGGCGGCTGGAAGGTGGAAGGGGTGAGTCAAGTAACGGGTTGGGGGTAGGGGCCAGCAGCAGCCGGTTTAGTGGTTTCTGGGAGGGTGAGCCTGAGGCCGGGCGGGGCAGGGCAGCAGGGCGCGCCTTCAAGACACAAACACACGCACTCTATTTCTCTTCCCTCTCCACCCCCGCCCCGCCCCGCCCCACCCCGCCCCACCCCAACCGGGAGGACCAGCCTGGCTCCCACGGGGCTGCACGTACGCACACGAGTACGCCAAAACAAGACCATAAACCACGAGATGGGTGTAGCAGTACAGTCCGTCACCGGGGCGCGGCGGGGCGGGGCGGGGCGGGGCGGGGCGGGGTGGGGCAGAGCGGGACAGGGCGGAGCAGGGCGGAGCAGGGCGGGGCGGGACGGGGTGGGGCGCGGGCCTCAGCAGCCCCCTACCCGCCGGCGCGGCACCCTCCCAATCGGCCCGCCAGCAGTGCGGCCGCCAAGGGGCGGGGAAGCACCCTTCCCTTCCCTTCCCACTTGTTCTGCGCAAAACGTTGGGTAAAAAAATTAAACGAGTCGCAGAACTCATGTGCTGGCACACTGTGGCGCGCCCGCGCAGTGCTACGGCACACAACATTGTCGCGTACTCCCGCCCCGCCCCGCCCCGCCCCGCCCCGCCCCGCGCTTGATACGGATACCTCCCTTTGCCACCGCCGCACATGCCAACACTTTCACCCAAAGTGGAAGGCGGGGCAGAGCGGGGCGGGGCGGGGTGGGGTGGGGTGGGGCGGGGTGGGGCGCGGCAGGGCGGGTTGCACAGCGCACATGCTTTTAACGGAACGTGAGACGAATGCTCTGGGCCCGGCGAGGCGTGGCGAGCCGGGGCGGGGCGGGGCAGGCGGGCACGGAAGGGCATTCGTGTTGTCCTTCTCCGTGCGTGAAGCACGAGCCCCACCCCACCTCGCCCCGCCCCGCCCCGCCCCGCCCCACACACCTGCGCTCGTAACGCGACAGGGAAGGGTTGAGGAGCAGCTGCACATGCGTTACAACGCCGTACGCTATGCGCCCACACTAGCCGGACAGGTAAGGCGGGTCGTATATGTAAAGTTACATTTCCGCGCCTGCAGATGGCCTTGTCGCCTGTTGGGAATTCCCCCGCCCACGAAGCGGAAGTCGGTGCCGCAAAATACACTTTGGGGCGAGTTTGGTTCCGGTAGTGTTGTGTGCAGGTGGGTCACTGCGGTGGGCGGGGCGGTGGGTGGGGCGGGGCGGGGCGGGGCGGGGCGGGGCGGGGCGGCCCGTGTTATGGTTAGGTTAGGTGGGGCCGCTGCGGGTGCACGTCTAAGCACTGAGTAGCGCGCATACCGCTGCGGGGCGGGGCGGGCCGGGCCGTAACGGAACACTTGAGTTTGTGTAGTGGACGGGACGGGGGTGGCCGGGCCGCCCTGTGGGCCCATGCGCTGCCGCACCCGGCAAAGTTATGTTGGCAGCAGAACAGCAGTCTACATCAGTGAGAGGAGAGGAGAGAGAGCGGCTATAGCGGCTGCAGTGACGCCTGTCAGGAGGTGCCAGGCGGGGCGGGGCGGGGCGGGGCGGGGCGGCCCTTGTCATGCGGGACAGAGAAGGGAGAACAGTGGCGGGGAGGAGGGGTGGCTTTGAGCTTTCTCCTTTATCTCCGCCCCTCCGGCCTCCGGCCCGCGACATCTACAGCGGTCCTTAAGGAGGCGCCGCCAATTTACATGACCAAATAGAAAACAGAAGGACGTAATAAAAGTGTGGTGACTCGTCTCATCTCGTCCCCGCGCTGCAGCGCGCCCCGCCCCGCCCGGCCCCGCCCGGCCCGGCCCCGCCCGGCCCCGCCCGGCCCCGCCCGGCCCCGCCCGGCCCCGCCCGGCCCCGCCCGGCCCGCCCCGCCCGGCCCCCTCCGGCCCCGCCCGGATCCACCCCACCTGGCCCCATCCGGCCTCCGGTCCGGCCCCTCCATTTCTACATCGTTTCGGCGTCGATTTGACTTTTATCTCTGCTTAGGGCAGCGCCTCGCGCACACCACCCCGGCCGCGAGCCAGTTTGCTCACGGCTCGGGAGCAGAGCAGAGCAAAAAATCGCCCCGTCTACGAGCAAGGCTTTGCTCCCTGCCCGGCGGTGCCCGGCGCTTGCTCGCGTTGCTCGCTCTCTGCAGGGCTCTAGAGTGTACAGTTGGACCGCAGCAGGAGGGCCTAGGAGGCCGGGCTGCACTGGCCGGGCCGGGCCGGGAGTGTTCGTGCATGCGGGCGCGCGGCGCGCTGAGATCCAAAGGGTCGAGGTCGGTGCTGCGGCCCCAGCGGTCGAGCTGCTGTTTCACTGTTCAAGTACAATCCTTGAGCGTTTACGCACTGGAAATCCAAGTGTACGAATGTCGCTCACTTCCATTCTCTCACTTGTAGGTGAGCAAATAACCATTCACTCACTTGTACCGGGTGTTTCTTTGAATGCGTAACAGTGTTGCGGGTTTGCCTACCCCATTCGCCCGTAAGGCGCCATGGCCCCTGCAGCGCTGGAGAGTATGCAGTCCCGCAACACTGTTACGCATTCAAAGAAACACCCGGTACGTGAGCAAATAACTATTCGGTCACCTGTGTGTGAATGGTTATTTGCTCACAAGTGAGTGAATGGTTATTCGCTCACAAGTGAGTGAATGGTTATTCGCTGCTCACCTACCTACAAGTGAGCGACATTCGTACACTTGGATTTCCAGTGCGATTAATGAGTGAATGTAACTCTATTTGAGTTGTGAAATGCAACATTCGCGTTGGGGGTGGGGAGCTTCGAGACCTGGAGGACGTCCTGTCGTGTACGCGTCCGTCACACGTGCCGAGTCATTCGGCGGCGTCCATGTGCGCCGCCCCGGCCGTCACTCCCACCTGCTGCCCCACCACCGTAACCCTTTTGACCCGCTTGCATCCCCCGCACGGCACAGGCCCCCCCCCCCCCGTAACCCCTTTGACCCGCTTGCATCCCCCGCACGGCACTAGCCGCCCCCCCCCTCCCCCTGGACACCCCGCTGATCCCCCATCCCTCTGCCTGCTGCTGCTTCCTTCGAGATTCAATTTTGGGTTACGCCAATATGGGCAATAAAACCCCAGGATGTATGAGACACGTATGGCGGGATTGATCCATTTCAGGCGACGCGCTGCGGCTGTGAGCGCTGCCCTTACAAAGCCTACCCTTCCCCCCCTCCCCTCTCCTCTCCTCCCCTCCTCTCCCCTCCCCTCTCCCCTCCTCTCCTCTCCTCTCCTCTCCTCTCCTCTCCTCTCCTCTCCTCTCCTCTCCTCTACATTGAAGAGGGTCTAAATTTCAGACATTTTAAGAATATGTAATTTGTATAGAAATTTCATGTAATTTCATTCCTTTCATTATTTTTGAAAATATTGTTATAACTGATTTCACTGTTCAGTGACAATAACAATCTCAAATCTCAAATCTTAAATCTCTCTTCTCCTCTCCTCTCCTCTCCTCGCGTTTCCTCTCCTCCCCTCTCCTCTCTTCTCCTCTCCTCTCCTCTCCTCTCCTCTCCTCTCCTCTCCTCTCCTCTCCTCCTCTCCTCTCCTCTCCTGTCCTTCCCCCTCCCCCTCCTCTCCTCTCCTCTCCTCCCCTCTCCTCTCCTCTCCTCCCATCTCCTCCCCTCTCCTCTCCTCTCCTCGCACTGCGGTTCGGTGCTGTTGCCGTGCCAATCTTGGATTCATGGCAAGGTCGCGTCAGGTGGCGGCCCTGCTGCAAGCATCCCTGGATGTACACGGTTAAAAAAGTTTGTCACCTGATGACATTTTGTATGATGAGACAACTGTTTGAAAAGAAAAGACTTGTTTTCATAAATCTCACAAAACTTATTTTGGATTGCTTAGTTTGGTCCACAGTACACTGTTAAAAAAGTTTGTCACCTGATGAAATTATGTGTGATGAGACTGTTGTTTGAAAACGAAAGAATTGTTTTCATGAATTTCCCCAGAAAACTTTTTTTGGATTGCTTAGTTTGGTCCAGAGTTGCAACGACTAGGTAGCGCTGTGTTGTAACTAAACAAGGAAAATCTTGTTAATTTTTATAGCAAAACATTTCGTTTTAAAACAAGCTTTTTTGTAATACTACAACTCTGTTTCGAAAAGCGTTAAAATTTAATATTTTTTGAAACAAAAAGGAACAGAAATTTTTAAAAACTAAATGATTTTTTCTTGTTCGCCAAAACAAAAAAATTGTAATGTTGCAAGATACTTGTTTCAAAACGAAATGTTTTGCTATGAAAATTAACAAGATTTTCCTTGTTAATTTGCAAGATTTTTTTTAACAGTGTAGTAACGACTAAGTAGCGCTGTGTTGTAACTAAACAAGGAAAATCTTGTTAATTTTTATAGCAAAACATTTCGTTTTGAAACCATCCCTGTTGTCATACTACAACTCTTTTTCAAAAAGCGTGACAAGATAATATTTTTTAAAACAAAAAAGGACAGAAAATTTATACACTTGTAATTAATTTTTCTTGTTTTCCTTAACAAATAACTTCACTGGGAAAACAAATGTTTAATTCTGCACATCAATTGGTGTTTAGTTTGAAGTGTGCCAAAACTAAACACTTGGTGGTGTCGAGCTGAACTAAACGTCAACTGGTGTGCAGTTGCTCTACACTTGTCGAAACGTTTAGTCAACTGCACACTATGTGGTGTGCAGTTTCTCGAAGTACCCCATTGTAACCATATGCCTAGGGTATGTGTCCAAGTGTGTAATTGTGTGCACATTACGAAACGTTTAGTAACTAGACATTACGTGATGTTTAGTTATGTCTCTACACCAGATAGTGTGCAAAGTCATCAAATCGACACGTAAGTGCACTGTTATTCGATTCATGTGACGTCACATTCTTTTCACTGTAAAAACAGTCACGTTCGTTTGGATATAAGTATCACATTCCTTTGAATGTGACTGCCAAATTTACGGCGCTTTGCTCTGTCGATTCATATTAAAACAAATGTGACATCATATCATAACGAATGTGACAGCTTTTACAGTTAAACGAATGTGACGTCACAGGAATTGAATAACAGTGTGTGCAGGAACTGCACATTTGTTTTACCAGTGTTGTAATGTTTAACATACTTGTTTCAAAACGAAATCTTTTGCTATGAAAATTAACAAGATTTTTGGTAATTATCAAGATTTTTTAACAGCGTACACACACACACACTCACACACAAGCACCGTTGTTCTACGTGTACAAGGGAGGCTGCTACAACCTCGCCCGGCCCCGCGGCGCCCCTCCCTCCCCTTTGGACCTGGGTGCGGGCGGTTCTACGCTCGAGACTCTACTGCAAGACCTCGCAGCGCACCCCTTTGTCTCAAACTACTTTTAATATCTGTCCATGTGCCTATATATACTCATATTCTGTACCTACGGACCCTCTGATGTCGTCTGACGCATTTAAAATGATCTAGGAAGCCTTCTTCTCTATGTTCTGTAAACGGCACCAAAAGATGAATCCGAGACAAAAGGGACTCTGGAGGTATTTCAGTAAAATGGAACTTCGGAGGGATTTCAAAACGAGCTAAATCCCATCTCAGTCCCTCAGAAATCTGAGGGACAACTTTGGAACATACTACGGACAAAGTAGGACCTTCGTTTTCTATTATCTTTAAATCATGTGTAAAGTTAACAAACCGTTGACGAGGGCAAGACATTTCAGCAAAAACTTTTAGGAGCTTTATTCTATTTGCATTGTGAAGATGAGAAAACCAAATTACAGCAATCGGCAAAAACATGGGCCTGAAGGGAACTGATTAAGGTTGGCGTTGTTAGCGTCCCGCCTGATGGCTCGGCCTGGCTGCTCCGCTCGCAATTACAATAGAAACAGCGAATGCAAACTAATTTTATGCAAAAAAGTATAGACAGTTTGACATCACACTTATTTCCAAAATTTTCTAATTTTTGGGAGTATTTTTCATTGTAATTTTGTACAAATCGCTTGGGCACGATCGGCTGGGGCCAGAAGAGGCCATCGCGAGGGGTCGACCACTTGAAATATTTGTGTACATGGAATATATTCCAGTTAGAATATCTGGAATATTTTTGGAATATGTAGAACAATACTTTTGGAATATCAGGAAAATGTGGGTTAATATTTTTGGAATATTAGAGATATGTTAGAATATTTGGAATATTTTAAGAAATATTTGGAATATTTGGAATGTTTTTGAAATATTTGGAATATTTTTGAAGTATTTGGAATATTTTTGGACTGGAATATGTTGGAATATTTGGAATATTTTAGGAATACTTTTCAATGTGTACAGAATACAGAATACAAAACTCACTGGCGTGTGCAATAGACGGCCCTAACGGGGGCCTAAAAATGACAAGAAAAGCGGATACTGCTGACTGGGCGTTCTCAAATATGCCAGGGCTGCAGTACTGTATGCATGCGCATTCACACTCTTGCACTCGCAGACATAAAGACACATATACTCTCACGCAATCACTCTGAGAAAAAGAACACTGGAATGAGGAACGACCAAACACGACTGGAACCTGATGGGTTCTCTCTGACATGTTGTTTTGCCCCGAATTATTCCCCTCCCTGTATCAAGCACCGCGCAGCAGGGCGCAGTAGGACGCAGCAGGGCGCAGCAGGACGCGGCAGGGCGTGGCAGGGCGTGGCAGGGCGCGGCAGGGCGCGGCAGGGCGCAGCAGCAGGTCAGCGCTTATTTCCCGCAGGACCCACGCGGCCATCCTGAGGGAGCAGGACCTGTCGGTCCCCATACAGGGCGCCACGCCGGCCCGGCCCGACCCGGGGCTGGTCATTCGGCCTGCGGGGGCGGGGCGGGGCGGCCTACAGGGTGGCGGCCTACAGGGTGGCGGCCTACAGGGTGGCGGCCTACAGGGTGGCGGCCGCAGGCAGGCCAGCAGGGCTGGGCGCTGAGGCTGAGGAGGGAGAGAGCGCGCCCTGCCCCGCCCTGCCCTGCCCTGCCCTGCCCTGCCCCGCCCTGCCCAGCCCATTGTTTCCAGGCCACGTCGGGTTTAACTTTCGGGGCCGTTCTTTCGGCTGCGGGCAGTACAGGGGGTGGGGGTGGGGCGGGGGGTGCTTAGGGGTCTGGCTGGCTGGCTGGTGGTACGTGGTGGGAACACGCCGTAGTACTACTGTCTGCTCATGCGGGTCGTGTCCAGTCCCACTCCTCTAAAAACGCGTAAATTAGGGGGGGGGGGGGAGTTACGCATAGCTGGGTTGTGCCCCGCTTTATTGCTGAGCGAGCGGAGCGAGCGAAGCTCATTGCTTGACAGGAACCAAAATTTCCGGTCACAACCATTAGCTCTAAGCCTCAGTTATTTGCTTTAAGCAGTAGCTATAGCTATAGGGGTATATATTTTGCTAGCTCAGCATTAGGATTGCAGGTCCTGGCTAGTAATTTAGTGGACCACTTTTGTACTTGCCAAGTACAAGCCGTTTTATTTCCGCGTAACAATTCAATGACGGATAGCTCTCTGCTTATAAGTGAGCGGAGTGTACATGCAGGCAGGTCTCTTCTTTGCGAAAGGCTCCGCATACATATGCCCTTTCCTTATGGCCCCGCCCCACCCACCTGCCCGCCCCGCCCCGCCCCGCCCCGCCCCGCTGTTCACCTGCGTCAGAGACGGAAGTTGCCATTTTCCAAGACGTCATTTCTCAGTCAGCTCCTGCCTGGCCCGCCTGCTTTATTTAGTAAGGGTGCAGGAGCGGGCGGCAATATCCCTTATGCAAATGTTTGTTTGTGACGGATGGCGGGGTCCGGAATATGTCTCTTGCCCCGCCCCGGCTCGCCCCGGTCCGCCCCGGCCCGCGCAGCCCCACTCCGTTGTTGCAAATTAGAGGGACGCGGTGGGCGCCGCCCGCCCGCCCGACCCCCGGCGCTCAAATCACCTCCTAATTTAGCAACTGCTCGAAATGTGCAAGGGAGAGGCAAAGAGTGTCGGGCAGAGGGAAGGGGCGGGGGTCTGCGACACACTGCTCACTGAAAGTGGGGTGCAGGCGCGGATCCAGCGGGGAGTTCAGGGAGGGGCGACGCTTGTGGGTTGCCTACCTTCAAGGGGCCGTGGTTGGCTTTTTGCTCTTTTTTCGTAAAAACGACAATATTTTCACCCGACGACCCACAGAATAGCGTGTTTACCACTTGAAAAATTATACTTGTCAATAATTTTACTTCATTCATCAAGCTTAACTACAGCTGTAACTTGGGCCCTTGAGAGGGGGTCAATTGCAATTGCACTGACCCCCCGCTTTGGCATGGAATTTTTAATGCCCACTTTAGAGAAATTCGAGTAAAACTTTTTAAGAATCGAGAATTTCGTAAATAAGGGGCGGTCTAGTGCCAGTTCCGCGTGCCGAGCGCTGCGCTGTTAAAAATTTTGGGGGCGGATAGACCTGAGGGGGCGACGCCCCCCTGTATCCGCGCCTGGTGGGGTGGTGGAGCTGGAGAAGAGAGTGAGCGCGCCTGCAAGCAAATGCGAGCGAGCAGGACTGGGTGCGTGTGTGACTCTGACAATACTCCTCGTCACCATGGCGGGGCGGGCACGGCTGCGACTATTAGAATCAACAAGCGGGCGTGCACCTCTGTGCACTCACTCGCACAGTTGCACCCTCTGCACACAGACGCCCGCCCAGTCCCGCCCCGCCCCGCCCCGCCCCGCCCCGGTCTCGAGCGCAGTGCTGCTGTCAAAGGCAGCTGGACGCAACTTTGAAATACGACGACGCTCCACCCACGTGTTCGAGTATGTACTGTGTGTGTGTGTTGGGGGGGGGGGGGGGGCTTAGAGGGAGGTACATAGCGCTCGCTAAAGGCTGTCTCCGTTGAAACGTTGTCGGAATGTTACTCTTTCAGCAGCCCTTTATGCTTGACAGGAACCCAATTTTCCGGTCAGAACCATTTGCTCTAAGCTATTTGCTTTAAGCAGTAGCTATAGCTATAGGGGAGTATATTTTGCGAGCCCAGCATTAGGACTGCAGGTCCTGGCTAGTATATAAGTAGATATTTTGTGCCTTTGCCTGTAAGCATGGGTCTGGTTGACGGCGTGAGGCGCGAGGGCTGGCTAGGCCAGGCCACACAATATCCGCAGCAGCTCGGCCACCCTTCTACCAGTCCGGATATCGTCTGGCCACGTCTGGCGCGGCGGTTGGGCGAGGACGACGCGATGCTGCTAGCCCAAGGACGCCCGCCCCGCCCCGTCCTTACCCGATGGGCTCCAAAGGGGATGCCATGCCTCCGTTGGCCTCTTAGTGCCTCCGGGCCGGGGGGGGGGGGGGGGGGGCGTTCGACTACTGTTATGCCAGCAATTAAGTCGCGCGAACGGGATAAAATGTGGGGCGTTCAAAGAGCGTCGGTGGAGCAAACGAAATAACCGCTACGATGACCTTGTGGGCTGACGTGTCGAGTTTGTCAGCTCTGCCGGGTCGGGTCGGGAGGGTTCAAGTCATGAGCGGTCGCGAGGCGGGGAGGGTCAGGAGGGGCGGGGGGCCGGGGGGCCGGGGTGTCTGCGCGGCGCGGCGCGGTGCCGCAACAGCCCGCCAGGCGGAGCCACCGACCGAAAGCGGAGCGGGGCGGGGCGCGCGGCGTAGCGGCTCTCGAGACGTGGGGTATCGCCCAAGTATGCGCACTTCTGTGACAGCTCCCTGGCATCACCTTCTCCTTTAAATATGCGTCCACTTCGTCATAGGGGTCGTCGTCCTCCTCGCTGTCCGTGAACCGGTCGTGGAGTTGCTCGAACATTTGGTGGATGGTTGAGGGATGCAGGAGTCTTCTTCTTTAATGTGTTGCACATTTGGCTCACAGCTTCAATGACCTAAAAGTATAATCCAAATACTACATATATATATATATATATATATATATATATATATATATATATATATATATATATATATATATATATATATATATATATATATATATATATATATATATATATATATATATAATATATATATTATATATATATATATATATATATATATAAATATATATATATAAATATATATATATATATATATAAATATATATATATATATATATATATATATATATATATATATATATATATATATATATATATATATATATATATATATATATATATATATATATATATATATATATATATGCGCTAAAATCGAGTGCCAAGTTTAGTGCCTTTCCTGGGGCACTAAATCTTAGTGCCTTTGCAAAGGCACTAAATTTGGATTGAGTATACGCAGCTGGTGAGCTAAAGGTGCTAAGTCCTACCTTTAAAAGGCACTAACAAAATTTAGTGCCTTTCCTGGGGCACTAAATCTTAGTGCCTTTCCAAAGGCACTAAATTTTGTTAGTGCCTCTTAAAGGTAGGACTTAGCACCTTTGTTTTTCCAGTGTATTCGTAAGAGTTACGGGCAAATTTTCCATGAGAAATGTCGTAAAGCTACGATATCATATTGTAAAATTACAATATTTTAAGGTCTCTTGGTACCGACTCCTAATTCTTAAACCAGCACAAATAAGCGTTCGTAAATTTACGATTTCGATTGTAAATTTACAACACCATTTGTAAACCACAAATTACGAAAAAAGTCGTAAACATACAGACATATTTTTCACAGTGCTGCTGGTCAAAATTAGCGGACCACTTTTTCGAATTCGCACTATTTCTAAGTTTATCGAGCTAGAATGCTGAGATTCGGCAGGCAGGTGCGTCAATCATCTGTCTCGTGCCGTACGAAGTGCACAGTCCGTGCGATACCTCCCGTGAAGAAAGACTCAGTCGCGCGCTAGTTGTAGAGAACGACGTAGCCGTCGGAACGCTGTTAAGAAAGACTCAGTGTTGCGGAGCGTCGCTGAGAACCACGTAGTCTGCGGGAGCCTGTTAAGAAAGACTCAAATGCTTTCCGGCCGGGAGGCGCAGAGGCAACTTTGAAGCGCTCGTATAAATCGAAGGTTCCAGGTATAATTTTTTTGAAAACGGGTGACGACAGATCAATCAATTGTGTATCTTTCCCCGTTTTTAGAAAATTTGTAGCTCAAACCTACGATTTATCCAAGCGCTTCAAGGTTGCCTCCAGCCTTGGCCGGAAAGCATTTGAGTCTTCACAGGCTCCTGCAGACACGTGGTTCTCAGCGACGCTCCGCAACACTGAGTCTTTCTTAACAGCGTTCCGACGGCTACGTCGTTCTCAACAAATAGCGCGCGACTGAGTCTTTCTTCACGGGAGGTATCGCGTGGGCCCCCCCGTTCGCCCTGTGTATCCCCGAGAGTGGCCAAGGGTAGAAAAATTGACCGAAACAGGTCCGAATTTGTCACTAAAATTGATCGGAAAGTCGAAATTTTTGGTATACGGCCTCAATTTGGTCTCCTCTTTTGAACGCCGCAAGAAAAATCGCGATCGCGTAAACCCACCCCCTGCCACATTTACCCCCACCCCCTCAAGGGGGTGATTTTTTTCGGATGGGCAAAATCAACGGTTTACCCTCCGAGGACACCCCCTGTACACGGTACATGTGTTTTTTTTCGATTTGGACCACCCCGAACCAAATCATCCCCTTGAAAGTGCCACCCTGTTTTGAAACTCGGCCATTCTGGAGTGTAAGGGTTGAAGTTTGGCTCTGAAGCTTTGTCAAAGCAGAAGGGCGGGCTAAAAATATAGCGACTGAACCAATTTCGGATCATTCCTAATTCGGATCAACAGCTTACAGTGTCATAAGAGAGCTTAATTATGGGTGTCCCTATTTTTTTCTTCAAAGAGAATACCTTCCTGTTGACTTTTGGACCGCTTTCACTACGCAGGATGTGTTGTGTAAGCCTTTGGCTAAGTTTAAACCCAAAGGCTTGCGTTAGGGAGGTGGGGAGAATCTTGTAAAATTGACGATTTTTCAAACAAGGAAAACAGCTCGATATCCCATTTAATGTCTCGGGACAGTGCTGAAATCTCGTTTAGGGGTATGAAAACCTGATATGAAATGATTTATCAGACAAGTGGTATAGATTTGTCAGTGGACGAATTTCTGTTGATCCGAAATAGGTTTACATGTCCTATTTCGGATCAAAATCACGCCTTCCGTCCGTCTACCATATCTCAGGAACCGATGGAGCAGCGGCTCCCGAAGAAATTGCACTTACTCAAGAAAGATATGGGCTACTATGAGCCCCCTTCGAGAATCTTCTGGAACCAGCATCCTTTAGCTGAGAGAAGGAAAGTCAAAATCTGGTCCGAAACAGGTTCAGTCGCTCTAAGCAAAAAAAAAAAAAATTCAATCCAGATTGGAATTGAAAGCAGATGATACATTTTGTAGCTACATGTTTATTTTCCATTTACGTTGATTGGCATATTTAATTTCATTCTATCTAGAGTGTCGAGGCTGGAGGGTAGTTCGGACGATAGTAAAAACAGAGGTTTTAGCTGAACTGCCTACTTCGGTCGCCGTCTTCAACCGCTTTGCTCTTAACCGTTCCCGATCGCGTTTCCGTTTCTCCTCTCGCTGCTCCTCGGTAAGTCTCGCGACTCTCCGACGATCCCGCTCCCGTTTCTCCTCTCGCTGCTTCTCACTCAATTTTCGTGGTGTCATAGCGAGACCTCAAAAGCAACTGCGGGCGGCCAGGGGGGCCAGGGCCAGCCAGGGCCACTGCCAGGTCGTAAGGTCCGAGCGGGCATTGTTACTCGGCCTTTGCGGCGCAAGCAGGGCGCAGCGCTGGGCATTGTCGGCGCGCGGGCGCGCGAGCTTTCTGAGAGTACAAGCTAGCTGATACATTATTTTACGTAATTTTCATTTAAGTTAAGGCTAGCTAGAATGTATCATCTGCTAAAAAAAGTATTGGAGGAAAAAGAAAAAAATTTACTTACGTAATATCGTCCCTCTGCGTCTAAGCCTACTTTCTTCAAGGAATGTATTTTGGGCCACAGAAAAGAACCTTCTTTCTGCTCCATTGTTGGCTAATCTCGAAAACATTTCTAGTTAAATTTTAATAACTTGTTTTTGAACTGAGTACATATTTGACTCTAATCTTTAAATCTTTGTTTTAGTAACTAAGTGTCTTTTCCTGCTTTATCTAAAATATCTTAATTCAAGTAAATGTTCAGTGTAATAGTATTACACATTTACATCAGTATGCTGTAGTCTATCAATGACTTTAAATGGTATTTGGAGATTATACTTTTACTCAAATTACAACCGAGTTTCTTCCTTTATCCCTAAGTTATTTCAAGCTACTTTTCATCTTGAGGAAGTTTAGCTTAGTCTGTTGAAAAACCTTAGCTTTGTGAATTCTTTTTCCGGATCTGATTTGAATGCAAGAGAGGTGTTATTCAATTATTTTTTGGATTTTAAAAATCCAATGCTTACAGCTATTTTCTCAAGATTTTTATTTTTTCTCATAACAATGCCAGAGGTGTGAAGTGAAGATTCACAACCATTGAGGTCAGAGGGGAGCCATGGAATTTTCAACTTCAAAATGCCAGTAATCTCGTTGAACAGATACCTTGAATGAAATCCACAGCTTGTCCTGGTCCTGTCTTCAATGGTGGGATATTCCTGTCTGGTTTCCATGGATGTTGGAGACATGCCCAAAGTAAGTTAAACTTTAAATAGCTGATTCTCAATTGTTGCACCGGCTAAATAAAGGTTATCATACTTAAAAGCTTTTCCTCTTTCCATAGATTGTTCGTCAGTATCTTCAGGAGCCCCCATTGCACACGGTGTTCAAAATCAGCTACAGAGCATAATGTCGAGTCACCTGTAAAACAGCAAAATTAATGACAGTTAATAAAAATAACTAAAATGGGTTGTAGTCTTCTACAGGTGTAAATTAAGTTCTGAAGGTTTGATTGATATCTCTTTTAGTAATTTAAACTTAACAACATGCAACCTTTCAATTTTTCATTTTTGTATTTTTTTTACAGGATAACATTATAAGGACAATGCTTGACAGGTATTCACTGCTCGCCACCAACGAGGCCGAAGTCGTCGCTCCAAGCGACATAATCGAGGTGCCCAGGCATGTACAGTGGTAGGCGCCAGCTGCGCGCTAATGAGCTGGTGAGAGGTGTGCTGCTCACCTACACCATCATCCTGCCCATCGGCGTCTTGTAAAAGGAAATCAACCCGTGGCCAGGACGGCGGCCCCCTGCACCACGCCCTGTGTTCCCACCGCGGGCTTCGGGCACCGTCCACCGCCTACAAGAGAGACAAGGGTCATTCCAAACTAGATTTCGATGATTTGCATCGACCCGCTTCGATTTTTTTCTTATTTACATCAAAGTTAGTACCTATTAAGAGGTTCTTTCCTGCGAAATATGGGCGCTGTAGCTCAAAGGGTTCCGGAGATATGGATATTTAAAGGTTCTTAAGGTGTTTTCACTGAAATTTCGGGAAAGCGTCCCTTGACGGAGCTAGAAGCACCGGGTGCCGTCTCCACTTTGCTCCCCGAAGTAAAATGATCTCAGGAATCCGATTCCGGCGCCAGAATGGGCGTTTCTGAACTCCTTATACCCCAAAATGGGAAATTTCGGTTTTTTATCATGCGTGTTGGCGATCTTGGATGGCTGACTTCTACATAATTTTTTGACCTTATGAGGGCTAAAATCGAAAGCTAGTGACTAGATCTTTCAAATAAGAGGGGTGAAACATGTGGGATCGAACCTGGATTTCACGCTACATGCCAGCAAAAACGGAAAAATCGTAAATTTGACCGTTTTTCAGTGTTTTGACCACAATTTTTCGAGATGTTCCCCACCAAGTCCAACACTTGTGAAATTTCGGATAAGAAGGCAGGAGGGACCCAAAATTTTGTATGTTAGGCGACCATCTAGAAATGCGTTTCTTGAGGTCCTGATCATTTCTAGATAGTCGAAAAATTGGAAATTTTGGGGTCCACCCTGCCTCCTACTAGGCATCTACTGGGCTAGAATCTCGGTTAAGGGGCCATCCATTAAGTACGTCCGCGATTTTTGGCCCTAGATTGATCCCTGTTCCCCCATGTCCATGAACGTCCATTTTCGATGACCCCCCCTCCCCCCCTGCGGACGTCCATTTTGACCCATTTACCGCTTAAGTTGATGTTAATTGTGTGTTTCTGTATTTTAGTTCGGCCACCTTTACATTTGAAGGAAATATCACGTTCAAAGGTTTCCTTAAAAATTTAATTGATACGAAACAAGTCACTTTGATTCTGCTGGAACCCAAACCACAGCGCAGAATATTCCCATTTTCTTTGGTTTGGTCGTGTAGAATTCGGACGTCGGATTGTCGCTCCCCCACGTCCATCGACGTCCCGTTTGGAGAGACCCCCCTCCCCCTCAGGCTCAGGACGTAGCTGATGGCCCCTAAAGGGGGCTGGGATTAAAAAATTGAAGGTTAGGGGGATAGGATATGAGTTTAGGATCATTTTAAGAAAAATAAAAGAAATTTTTTTTTTTGTGTGATTTTGAGATTTTTGAGTGGCTAAAACTCAGCGAAGGACCAAAATACCCAACTTTTTTATTAATCCAACTGAAAGAGGAGGTCGAAAACCCCTAGAAATAATTTAGATACGCTCCCTACCTGGTGGGGAACATCTCGAAAAATTGTGGTCAAAACACTGAAAAACCGGCAAATTTACGATTTTTCCGTTTTTGCTGGCATGTAGCCTGAAATCCAGGTTCGATCCCACATGTTTCACCCCTCTCACTGTAAACGCTGTGGCAACTTTTGATGCCAGTATATTGGCGTCCTTTTTTGCAAGCCAAATTTTGGTGTCCTTCTAAAAGGTTGCCGATTTTTGGCAGTTTTTTTACGCCAAAAATACCAAAAATCGGCATCCTTGAAGACGCCGGGCCAAAAAGACGCGTTCAAGGACGCGAATATTTTGGCATCAAAAGTTGCCACAGCGTTTACAGTGCTTATTTGAAAGATCTAGTCACTAGCTTTCGATTTTAGCCGTCATAAGGTCAAAAAATTATGTAGAAGTCAGCCATCCAGGATCGCCAACACGCATGATAAAAAACCGAAATTTCCCATTTTGGGGTATAAGGAGTTCAGAAACGCCCATTCTGGCGCCGGAATCGGATTCCTGAGATCATTTTACTTCGGGGAGCAAAGTGGAGACGGCACCCGGTGCTTCTAGCTCCGTCAAGGGACGCTTTCCCGAAATTTCAGTGAAAACACCTTAAAAACCTTAAAATGTCCATATGTCCGGAACCCTTTGAGCTACAGCGCCCATATTTCGCAGGAAAGAACCTCTTAATAGGTACTAACTTTGATGTAAATAAGAAAAAAATCGAAGGGGGTCGATGCAAATCATCGAAATCTAGTTTGGAATGACCCACAAGGAATGCCGACCCCGCTCCCGCCAGCAGCCAAGCACCGCGAGTAAAGAAGCGTGAGTGCGGTCCGCGCTCGCGACATGCTCCTACTGGCGCTCACTTCAGTGGACGTTACCGAGGCGGAGCGCCTGGGACACTTTGGATAGGCCAACCCGCCAAGCACACGTGTGAAGGTGGTGGCCTACCCGGAGAGCCCAAGCGCAGAGGGAAGCAGCAAATGTGTAGAAGCCAAATTTTCGAGCCGTCACCCTTAAGATGTCCCCAAAATGAACTCATCGGGTGGTGACGGCACGAAAATTTGGGTACCATGAATTTAATTCCTGCTTCCCACTGCGCTTGGGCTCTCCGAGTAGGCCGCCATCTTCACACGAGTGCTTGGCGGGTTGGCCTATCCATTGTGTCGCAGGCGCTCCGCCTCGGTTACGCCCCCTGTGGGGGCGCCATTACGAGTCCTGTGAGCCGCGGCCCTACGTGGCGCACGTCAAGCTGGTCCTGAAGCACGCCGTGGAGCCAACAGGCGGCAGGCAGCAGGGGCATCAGCGGTGGGACCAGGCAAGCAGCCTGCGAGACGTGTCGCTGCTCGGCGTCCTTAAGGACTCAATATTGAGGCCAGCTTTAGCCGCAACGAGAACGTCTGCTCCAGCCTGCACGACTCGCGGCGCGCGGCACCGTGACGCCTGCTGGCTGCGGCCGCCGGAGAAGTCCCTCGAGCGGCAGAGTGCCAAGCAAGCCGTTACGGCGGCCCACGGCGGCGGCCTCAAGGACCTGAGCGGTGCGCCGGCCACTTCCAGCAGGGCCTCGTGAAGCAGCACGCGCCGCTGTAAAGCTACCAGCTCGAGCCCGC
>CM066250.1:3518626-3521126 GCA_033675135.1 Frankliniella intonsa
AACAAAAAAAAACCTTGGGCCGGCGCCTAGGGGATTAATAAGCGTCAAAAAACAACACAAAACCCTCTGGATCCACAGCCCGTCTGAACAATATCCAACGTCCTGTTTTTGTTTCCCCTTTCCACGCAAATATTTCTCCGCTCAGCGAACCGTATCGTCACACGAGGCAACTAAATTGTGAAAACGAAATTGTAGAACAAGTGGAGAGTAGCCCCTCTGCCACCCTCTCCCCGCGCCGTGCAGCGTTGCAGCGCGCGGTGTACGCGATGCGCTGCTGACGTCAGCTGTTTCCGTCCTCACCTCCCACCCCTCCCCTGCCTTACAGAGAGAGGACTTTGCATCTGCCGCCAAATAATAAAGCATTTGAATCCTCGTTGCGAAACTCATAAAAGCGCGCGGCCGGGCCACCGGGGGCTCGCGGGGGGCGACACAACAGAAAAGGCGGGAGACACGCCGTGCGGGGGAGGAGGGGTCAGGAGGGGGAGGGGGGGGGGGTAAGGAGGGGGGGGGAAACGTCGACGAGGAGACGCTAATATTTCCATATTCATGTAATCAACACAGCTCTGGGCCTGCTGCGCTGCTGTGGGCCCCGCCCCGCCCCGCCCCGCCCCGCCCCGCCCCGCCCCGCCCCACCCCCCTCGCACCGGGCCGCACGGGAACACCCCCGCGGCATCGACAGCCTGCCTGCCCCGCACGGAGCCTTGGGCGGCGGGGCGGGGCGGGGCGGGGCGGGCGCACTGGAAGTGTACGTATGTCACACGGGTGCAGATGTGTGCATTCCCATTTAGACACTTGAATATAAGTAGTGCAGGGGTGAATTTTCCTTAGAATTTTCCAGTCACTTGCGGGGGCAAAAATGTGCGGATTGAAAATTCACACATGTGTGCGAAATTTCCACACTTGGGCTGCCAAGTGTATCTCAATTGCACACAACCTGATTTAGTCAAAATGAATATCCGACGGTGTAGTACACGTTTCCTTCCACTTTCAAGAAAATAATCACGGAAAGAATAAAACATCCAAACAAAAAATTGACCTCTGCTCAACCGAATATTCGCGAGATACCGTTACTTTTCAGTAGTCGCGGGTCGCGGGTGACCTGGAAAACAGCAGGTCCATGGGGTCTGGAAGGAAGAATGGGGAGGGAGGGGGGGGAGGGGGCTCGGGCGGGCTGAGCTAGGCTGCTTGGCTTGCTTGGCTGGCCCCCAACTGAATCTAAAACAAAAGAATTCGTGTTTTGTGGTGACCGGGGCGAGGAGGGGCGACAGGGCCGCATAAAATAAGGGGAGGGTGAGAATGAGGGGGCAAGGTGAAAAACGGGGGGAAGCCGCTGACAAAAAAAAAAAAAGGTGGATTACACGGCCTCCGTGTCGGTGGTAGTTTTAAAATTCAATTTTCCCCGTGCACTATGCATGTTTGCGTGTGTAGGGGCTGTAAACGCATCCAGAAAGGCACATTTCGTTATCATTCGAGAGAAGAAGAAGAAGAAGAAGAAGAAGAAGAAGAAGAAGAAGAAGAAGAAGAAGAAGAAGAAGAAGAAGAAGAAGAAGAAGAAGAAGAAGAAGAAGAATCAAGGACCTCCTGACACGGCCTCGTCATCCCGTCGCGTCGCCCGCCGCATTAGGGATTCGGTGAAATATGAAGAAGAAGAGGAAAAGTGGCATCTGTCACTTTGGGGCCTAACCCCGCGGCCGCGACCCGGGCCACTACACCTCCGCCAACACCAGCGCCACCCGGGCCCGGCCTGCAATCAGGGCGACAGAGACAGAGCGCGTCATATTCGCCCCTGCTGCCAGCCGCCGCACGTGGCTCAGCCCCTTACCCCTCGCTCGGAGTCCGCGAGTGTGAAAGTCGCACACTTGCATGTGTGTGAATACTTACACGCATCACGCTGCAAGTGTTGTGTGAAATTCCTGAGCAAATTCAGAACTTTAGTTGTGCAAGAGTACGAATCCGGAAACTCAAGTGACATTCACACGTTTCCACACCATGTGCATCGGGCCCGACTTTTATCACACCGTTTATTTTAAAATCGCAAATTACGAAAAACCGTCGGAGATTTCCGAAATTATTTTTTTACAGTGTTGCGTGCGCGCGCGCCTCACTTGTAGTACCTCACGCTCAGGCTGAAGAGATTTCGGGCGGCTCGACTCGGAACGGAAGGCAGAGTAGGCGGAGGCACTGCGTCGGGTCCGCCAAGAGTTCTCTGCCTGTCAGCCGCCCCGCCCCGCCCCGCCCCGCCCCGCCCCGCCCCGCCCCGCCCGGGTGCGCAGCCGCGCCGCCAGGAGGCGCTGCGACCTCCACCCCGTTCCCTTTACTCAACCTGCCCCAGCGTCAAACAGCTCTGTTCGCATATGTAATTAACAGAGCGGGGAGGGAGAGGGGGAGGGGGAGGAGGGAGAGGGGGAGGGGGCAGCTTCTTAATTGTTTGTCGGTCTTACTCCACGCCTGTCGCGACCTGCCGCGGTGTGCCGACAAGTTAGCTGCTGGGTTGGGGAGA
>CM066250.1:3523626-3528626 GCA_033675135.1 Frankliniella intonsa
GCGCCCTCAAGCTGAAGACACGCGTGGGGCCCACCTGGCGACCTGCCGGGATATGGTACCTGGGGAGAGGGGGGGCGCCCTGACAGATAGACAACGTTGTTGAAAATGAAATGCACGCAAACAAACAGCCTCTGGTCAATGTCTGGAGCAGTCGGGGCGGGGCGGGGCGGGGCGGGGCCGGTCAGTCAGCCGGACCGGTCCGGGCGGTCCCTGGCGGGGCGGGGTGTGGCGGGGCGTAGCGCGGCAGGAGGCAGGGCCATCCATAACCCGGAGCAAGGCGGGGCGGGGCGGGGCGGGGCGGGGCGAGGCCCTCGGGGGAACGCCCCTCCGCCGCGTCAGACTCGCTTCCTTGCCAGACGCGCAAAACTTTGCGGGAGAGAAACAATAAAGTATGGCGGGAAATTCAAAAGAAGACTCTGTTTGGACCCGAAGCCGCGCAGCACTGCACATCACAGGAGGGCCGGGCCGGGGGCTGGGCCGGGCCGAGGCCAGCCAGTCACAAAAGAGTTCCGCGTTTGGTGGGAAATTTGAAACATGGACGCCACTGGCCATTTCCACACCGCACGGAAATATATATATCTCGACTGAAATAACGGCACGATCTCACGCCAGGACAAACAGCCCTCCCACGCGGCTGCTGGGGAGAGGAGGCACAGTGGAGGCGTAGAGTGAGGGGGGGGGGGGGAGGAATTCGTTGAGCGAGGAAAGTGATCTCTTTGCTCCTTACGCGCGTTCGGAGGCACCTGGGACACCTGCGAGTGTTTGTGTGAGGGGCGGCTGCAGGTGCTGAGGAACGTCCTCCAGCTCACCGCAACTGCCCCCCGTGTATCCCCCCCCCCCCTCCGCTGGCCCCACCCCACGCGCACACAGTAACAGCAATGTCGCACCGAATTCTGCCTTTCACACATACAAAACAAGTAAAATGTTGTCCTCCCCCCCGTCCTGCTAGCTTTTACCCCCTTCCCCCAGTGCACGCTGGTGACACTCTTGTAACGCGCCGAGTGCAGGGGCGGGGAGGGGGGGGGGAGCTGCAGTGCAGGCTGGCAAGGAAAGGGTTAGCCGTGCCCCCACCCTTTCCCTTTCTATCAATCTTTGTCTTTTTGTCTTCTAGTCCGTCCGTCTGTCTGGCTGTCTGTCTGTCTGAATGTCGGTTTATCCGTCTAGTCGACGCACAATGCATCAGGCTCCCTCGTCAAAAAAGGGGGGAGGGATGACGATCGTGGGAAGAGGCGCGGAAGGACAGAGGAATGCCAACAAGGAGAGGAAGAAGACGAGGAAGAAGAACAAGAACAAGAAACAGAGGAGACAATAAATGTATGCGCACGTCGAGTGGCCTATCTTAGAGGCTCCCCCTTGGTATTTTTCTCCTCCCACGGGCATTCCAATAAATTCGTAAGCACGCGCTGGCAGGGGGTAAGGGGGAACGAGGGAGGGAGGGAGGGAGAGAGAGAGGGAGAGAGGGAGAGAGAGAGAGAGAGAGAGAGAGAGAGAGAGAGAGAGAGAGAGGGAGAGAGGCAGAGAGAGAGAGAGAGAGAGAGAGAGAGAGAGAGAGAGAGAGAGAGAGAGAGAGAGAGAGAGAGAGAGAGAGAGAGAGAGAGAGAGAGAGAGAGAGAGAGAGAGAGAGAGCGCTTGTCGTGTGGGCGTAGAGGGGGCGGGGGCTTACCGAGAGCGCTTTGGCTCTGCTATCCCCACACTCGTCGCCTCCTCCTCCAAATCACGAGTGGCTGCGGAATATGATACGAGCCGTGCGGTGCGGTGCTGCGAGCAGAGCAGGGACCCTGGACGGGCTGGAGCGGGCTGGAGCCGGCTGGAGCCCGCTGGAGCAGCCCCCGGCAGCCAGGCAATCCGCCCGACATATGCCGAGGGGAGCGGGGCCAGAGGCGCTAAGGAAGCCCCACCGCGCCCCGCCCGCCCCGCCCCGCCCCGCCCCGCCCCGCCCCGCCCCGCCCCGGCCCGGGACCCAGCACGGGAGCGGCAGCATCGACACCAACAAGGCGACAATATCGCGCGGGGCCGTACCGGGCAGACGGACGGCTTCGCCTCCCCCCCTCCAGCCCTCTGCCCGCCCCCGCGACACAACAACTGATCTTCACACCTCTCCCTCCCATCTGTGTGACTCGCCCAGCTCCACTGGAAGCCCGAGTAGTGTGTGAATGTGTAGCGCCGGCACCTGATGAATAATGTACCCCCGTGTACCTCTCGGTAAAGAAGGGTGCAATTGATAGTTTCATCCCCCACTGTGGGAAATATTCGTAAGAGTTACGGGAAAATTTTCCATGAGAAACGTCGTAAGGTTACGATATCAAATTGTAAAATTACAAAGTTTTAAGGACACTTGGTGTCTACTTGTAATTCTTAAACGAGCACAAATAAGCGTTCGTAAATTTAAAATTTTAATTATAAATTCACAACACTATTCGAAAATCACAAATTACGAAATAAATCGTAAACTTACAGATCTATTTTTCACAGTGCCTTATTGAGCAGTTATGACGGGATGGATGCACCCCTCCTGCGGTGTGACCGTCATGGGGTTTGGTGATCACTGGTTTTCCTCGCAAGACTTTGCGTTGTGCCACACCACACACCACACCACACGAGATTTTCCGGGCGTGCCATGCCCTGGAAACTCCGGGCAGCGAGCGGCTGCGGCTGCGCCCGCTCGCGTGCGTGAGGAGGCTCCGGGGCGGGGCGGGGCGGGGCGGGGCGGAGGAGCGTCTGCTAGGACGCACCGCACCGCAGTCCGCCCGCCCCGCCCTGCCCCGCCCCGCCAACCGCAGCACAACAATGTCCGGAGCGGGCCGGGCCGGGACGGGGTGGGCCACAGCGACCGCCGTGCGATATTAGCGGCCCGATACACTCGGAGGGAGAGGGAGAGAGAGAGAGAGAGAGAGAGAGAGGGAGGGAGAGAGAGAGAGCGGGGGGGGGGGGGGCGGGGGTGGTATGCGGTGGCGGCCTGGTCCGGTGCAGGTCATTGGTTAGTCATGCAGGAGCTGTAAACAGATCCACCGCTTTGCTCTCGCTCTCGGCCTACTTGTCCTGAGCGGGGCGGGGCGGGGCGGGGCGCAGTGGGGTGGTATGGGGGTGGGGCGGGGCGGGGTGGGGCGGAGCCGCTCCGGTCCGCACCGGCCGCTGATCGACTAAGAGGCAAGGCTTTCTTTCTCCTCTGCTGTGCTGCTGCGGAAGTTTCCTGCTGGGCGTTTCATATTTTTATAGTCCGTTCTGTACACTGTAAAAAAAATTAATCACGGTCCCGCAGACGGCAAAGTACCGTTAGTACGGTCTGCCTACCCTAGCGACCGGGGTGCCTCCGGGCTAGGGCGGGTAGGCAAGCCCGCCGCATCCTGTTGCGTGCTGCCTGAAACACCCGGTAAAATGCAAAGAGTCACAGTAAAATGTGCTTTGAGCATTTGGAGCAGTGACGCTCTCCTCTGCGCTCCCCAGGACGGGCCGAGGCCAGCGCGGCGTCCTTTACAAACTTTTCTCTAAGTTCTGGGGACCGGCGTGATTCGGAACCACCGCCCTGTTCTCTGGTTCCCCTTACGCGACCCAAGAGAGAGATAGCGAGAGAGCCAAGAGAGTGGGAAAAGAGTCCAGGGGTTTGGGGGCGGGGCGGGGGCGGGGGAGGGGGGAGAGAGAGAGAGAGAGAGAGAGAGAGAGAGAGAGAGAGAGAGAGAGAGAGAGAGAGAGAGAGAGAGAGAGAGAGAGAGGGAGAGAGAGAGAGAGAGAGAGCGAGCGAGAGAGAGAGAGAGAGAGAGAGAGAGAGAGAGAGAGAGAGAGAGAGAGAGAGAGAGAGCGAAGAAGAGGGAAAGAAGGTTGTGGGAGAGTGAGAACTAGTTGAACCACCGTAGATTGTGCATTCGTTTAGGCGCGGCTGGGCCGGAGGGAGGCCTGAGGGGCTTACCTCGCGTACAGGGGGCCCAGGCGGGCGGGCGTGGAGCCGTGGTCCTGAATATGGAACGCTAACGCGATACCAGTCCATGCATGCGTCTGGCTCGGGCCGCTGCCGGGGCGGCGGGGAGCGGCGGGGCGGGCCCGCCGAGCTAGAGCTAGACCAGAGCTCCGTTAAGGGTGGGAGCAACGAGACGGGGCAGGAGGCCGGACGCCCTCCAGCCCCCAAAAAAGTGTCGAAAATTAACAACAATTTCGTAGTTAAGTTTGTTAGCAACACATATTTTTTCCAACAACCATTTTGTAATCCAACAGTACTGCTCCTGAAAATTTCTGAAACTTATTTTCCTCTTAAAACAGCGAGTTTTTGGTTCCTCCTTCACAACAAAAATTGTTACATTACGAATTTGTTTGTTTTGGAACGACGATATGTGTTGCTATAAAACTTTAACTACGATTTTGTTGTAGTCTAACAACATGGTGATAAAGAGTAGTTTCTGTTATGCGCCACTATAAGAAAAGTGGAACGACTTTTGTCTGAAAATTACGAATACAAGTAATGTTTGCAAACAACATACTCATCACGGAGAGTGTCATCAGCAAACAACGTTTTCTAACAGCGCAGTTGTCGGAGGCTGGGGGCACGGCACGGCCGATGCGCCGAGCGCGGCCGGCAGATGTCGCTGTGCTCCGGATCAAGCCGTTAGTCTCCCTTTTGCTCGCAGCTCCCCCCCCCCCCCCCCCCGGTGCCCCACCCCAGCGCCCCAGCGCCGAGCGCGTGAACTTAGCGTGACGAACGAGTAGGTGGCCATTGGGGCAATTTCCATAGCATTACCATTCTTATTTCCCGTCGTGTCGTCGGGCCGCGCGCCCCGTCGCGCCCCCTGCCGGCGTCTGCACAAGGCTAGGGCGGGGTGGGGTGGGGTAGGGTGGGGTGGGGCGGGGTGGGGTGGGGTGGGGTGGGGCGGGGTGGGGCGGGGTGGGGCGGGGTCGGGCAGCCGCCGCATCGTAATCACACTTATTGTCGTCGTGAGAATATGCTCAACCGAAATAATCATAAAAATCACTCTTAAAATCAATAGAATTGGGCAACCCGTGAGTCTCCGCAC